>CAUYLG010074773.1:0-38118 GCA_963573385.1 Cacajao melanocephalus
GAGGGTGGGGGACTGAGGGTGGGGGGCTGAGGGTGGGGGCTGAGGGTGGGGGACTGAGGGTGGGGGGCTGAGGGTGGGGAGCTGAGGGTGGGGGGCTGAGGGTGGGGGCTGAGGGTGGGGGCTGAGGGTGGGGGACTGAGGGTGGGGGCTGAGGGTGCGGGGCTGAGGGTGGGAGGCTGAGGGTGCGGGGCTGAGGGTGGGGGCTGAGGGTGGGCGCTGAGGGTGCGGGGCTGAGGGTGCGGGACTGAGGGTTGGGGGCTGACGGTAGGAGCTGAGTGTGGGCGCTGAATGTGCGGGCCAAGGGTAGGGGGGATGAAGGGTAGGGGGCTGAGGGGTGGGAGCCCGGGGAGGGGGTGAGGGGGTGGCAGGAGCCGGGCCGTCTGCGCGTGTCTGTGTAACAGGAACAGGGGACACCAAGCACCTCGTCTCGCCTCCTCCCACAGCCCCAGACGGAATCTAGACTTGAAGGCTGGGATATTGGTCGTGCCCAGTCCCTCCCAGCGCAGCCTGGGACAGGCTCGGCTTCAGTGGAGGGACAGCGGGGAAGAGCGGGCCCCAGACTTGCCTTCCGTGTAGTGGTTGCTGGTGTGCAGTGGGGTGGGGCGGCCAGTGGGTGCAGGGTCAGGTACTGTGGCCGACTGAGATAGAAGGTCTGGTACACCCTGGGTGGAAGGGAGGATGTGAGGGTCATCCTTGCGTGCAGCGCCCGTCTGGAGGTGTCTGTGGGGTGTCAGCAGCAGAACCAGTGCTGGGGGCCCCAGGACGTGAGAAGGGGTTCTTGGGATCAGATGAGTGACAGGCACGCCCCTCCCTGTGCCCTCCCATCGAGCAGAGCAAAAAGGTACCAGAGCCCAGGGTGGAAGCGGGTGGGCAGTGAGGGGCTGGGCTGGTGTGTAGCAGGAGGAGCCAGGCCTGTGCATGGAGAGGGCTGAGCAGAGCCACTGCCCCTTCCTCCCACCTCTGCCTCCTCTCAACATGGGACATGTGTGCCCCTGATATGTGTGTACCCGTGTGCCCCATGTGTGGGTGTGCTGTGTGTGTCTTTAGATGGCTTACCTGGGCCGTGAGGCAGAGGCTGATTGAGGCAGGAGATGCACGGGTCATCTCACTCTAGAACAGGGAGGACCTCAGCACTCATTGAGTCCACAGAAGCCCATTTTACAGATGGGCAAAGTGAGGGCCAGAGACACAAGAGCCACATCTGTCTCCCACCAGTCAGACCTCGACAGAGGCTGATTTTCTCCCCACCCTAGACCTTGAGTAATCTAGAGTTGCTACCTAGGCAGGGCCTTAAATGCTCACTCCAAGTTGGCTGGGAGAGGGTGAGGAATCTTGATTCTAGTTCATTCTAGCCCATGGTCACTTCCCTTACTCTCACCCCCACCAGAGCAGGGATCTCTGTTTCCATTTAGCAGATGTCTTGAGCACCCTGGGGAGGGAGGCTCGTTGCCCGTCCTAGGAGCAGACCTCTGACAATTGGCAGACCCTCACTCCGCCCATGACAGCCATGAGACCCACCTCCTGAGCACTCAAAGCCTTACCAAGCTCTGTCCCCGAGGCCTCAGCTCTGGCACCACTTGCATGAAGCCTCCAGGCCTCACCAACAGCTCTGGCCCTCTCAACCCTGGGTTCAAGCTGCTCAAACTGTTCTTGGATGAGCCGGGGATCTTAGGACCACTGCTGACACCCCATTCCTCCATCCCAGGGGCTTCTGAGCCCGGGGCAGAGTGGATTCGGAGTGGCCTCCTTTCACACCAGGCCACTTCTGCTTCTTACTTCCTAAGACAGCCCCATTCTGGCTCCTCCCTCCAAGGGCTACCGTCCCCCTGTCTTTCCACAGCTTACTCCTTTAGTGCCCAACTCTACCTCCTCCAGAAAGCCTTCTCTGGTTGCTCCAGCCAACTGAACCCTTCCCCTCTAACCCCACCCTTCAGCCCTAGGCTGGGCTATTCTGGCCATCCTAGGAGGTTAGGGGCTGGGGTCTCTTGCATCCCCATGTTCCTTACAGCCCAGTGCAGGGGCTGGGCCCACAGAGAGAGGAGAAGGGACTCAACCAGGACTGGGTGAGGGTAGGCTGGAGTGAGGGGTCCCTATTTCCCTGCCTGCTTCTCCCGCCTCCCCACCAGCTACCAGTCGCTCCCTCATGGAATGGACACCAGGCAATCTTGCTCTAGCCGGACTCGGTGTGCCGGGGGAGGGAGGGTACCAGGAGTTATCAGAGTCATAAAATAGCAGCTGCAAAGTTCAGGTTGAAGCCCAAAGCCTTATCACTCCTGTTTATGGTGCCCTGACTTCAGCCCAGGAAGGGGAAGTCTCTGAACAGAGAGGCAAAAAAAGGAAAGAAAATCTCCAGTGTCTCAGAGGAGGAAGTCTGCCCCAAGGCCACCTGTCAAGCTTCTACTGCCCCTGCCGCCTGCCCCCCGGACAGCAGGACAGGGACTCCTCATCCAGAAGCAGAGCTGCTCAGGGCAATGCCCAGCACGAGGCTAGTCCCAGCTACTCTGGAGGCTGAGGCAGGAGAATCGCTTGAACCCAGGAGGTGGAGGTTGCAGTGAACCAAGATGACACCACTGCACTCCAGCTTGGCAACAGCCAGAGATTCTGTCTCAAGGGAAAAAAAAGTATTTCTGAAGAAGAAAAAAACAGTTTACTCTCTCCACCACGTGTATAGTGTTTTAAATTTTTACTTTTATTGTGAATAAGCAGAGAGAATATTATAATGAACGTCTAAATACCCAAGTCCTAGGTTTGACAGTTGTTAACATCTAACAATTAATATATGCTTCATTTGCTTTTTGGCTGAAGTATTTTAAATTATAGACCTCCTGACCTTTTACCCCAGATAATTTCAGAATGCATATCTAAAACCAGAGGACATTCTTCTATATAACTATGAGACTGTCATTACCCCTAACAAAATTGACAGGAATTGCTTAATATCTAATATTCAAATACCCCCAGCCGGAATGTGAAACACCACAGGGTGGGCGGTGATACTACCCAGGGCCAGGTCTTCTCGCAGGAGTTTCATGTCTGTGTCTGGCGGGACCGTCCTGCAAGCTGGCAGGGAGAAAGCAGGGTGCCTCGGCAGTAAGCATCAGGCTGGGCTCCCCTGGGCAGGACCCAGTGTTTTCCTGCAGCCCCTCTCATGTGGCCCATATCTCTCAGGAAGTACCTCCTACTACCTAACTTCAGAACAAGTTCTTCCCGCACAGCAGGTCACCAGAAGAGGGGGAAGAGGCCACCAGCCAACCTCCATGTACTAAGGACTCAGCCTTGTGGCTGCCTGTGCAGGAGCCCAGCCCTCTGCAGGGACTGTGTTTATAAGCTGAGTCCTGCAAACTCCAATTCCCTAGATGTGGCCAGGGTCACCATCAAACAGCAGAGGGTTTACGCTAAATGCTTACTGTGTCTGCTACACCTGTTTCTTTAGCTGTCATCGCAGAGATCCTCTGCAAATAAAGGAAGCCGCCCCAGAGGAAACCTCCCAAGAAGAGCCCTTAGATGGGAACAGGCTAAATATCTGTGCTTGGGTTCTGCTAGTTACGAGAGCTCTAGTCCTGATACTGCTGTGAGAGGCGGGAAGTTCTTCTCACCCCAGGCCCAACCCCGTATCCCTATGCCTCCCCGCGCCCCCTATCTCCCTCAGCACTCACACAGCACTTCTCTGCCTACTCTTCTACCAGAGCTCAGCCTTCCCCAAGAGGAGGTGTGGCTGGCAAAAAAAAAAAAAAATTGATTTGCAGTGGGGAGGCTTTGGGCTGTCGGCAAAGGGATGTAAAAATGCAAGGAAGAGAAGAGAAATCAGTAGGGGTGAAGGTAACTGGCAGACTCAAGACTTGCGGTGGGTGCGGCTGGCACTCGTGAGTGGGTAGGACCTTCAGCCTGCCGGGGTTACGCAAGGCACCACGGCTGCGGCTAGGCTTGGGTGTGGACAGCAGGGGCAGCCGGGCATGAAGGTGGGCGAAAGCTTTGGCAATCACTGCTAAGCCGCTGGCCAGCCCTGGTGCCTGGCTGGTGTCTTTTACATGTGACCCTCAACCTCAATTCTAGAAGTAGGTGTTACTCTTCCTGTCCCCATTTTATAGATGAGGTTGAGTAAACTGCCCGAGTCATCTAGCCAGGAAGTGGCAGACAGTCTCATTCTGGAACCTGGGGTCTGAACTAGGCTCTGTTGCCTCATGAAGAGGGGCTATGGCTTCCACGGAGGGGCATGGCACGTCACGTGCTGCCCTGGAACTTTAGATACTTTTAAAATTAGTAAAATGTACAAATCTGAATCGACAGCACGGTGACTTGTCACATATGTGTACACCTGTGTCGCACATTCCCGTCACCCTAGCAGGCTCCCTCATGCCGCTCCACAATGAGTTGGAGTCTTACTTTCAGTTCCTTTTGTGCTCTCTGCAAAGCTGGGAGCATGTTCCTCCTCTCTTTTGTGACTCCTGGATCCTGATCCACCTTACCTTCGCATGTCCTTTACCTGCTCCCTTCCTGCCCTTCCCTCCTCCCGCCTTTTCTCTCCTCTCTCCCCCATTGCCTCCCAATTACAAGGTCTGCACATCCTCGCCTACTCACATGCAAAATCCAGCAAGGACGGGACGCTGGGCTGTGTCCTGCGTGCCCGCAATCACTGTTTTCTCTCTGGCTCCTCCATTCCCCCTGTGTCTCTTTTTCACCCCGTGATTTCAGCGGGGGGCTGGTGGGAGAGTAGGTAAGTCATGAGGTGTGAGATGGTTTCTGTAAAGGGCTGGAGTAATGGGGGAGAGGGCAAATGGAACCGCTCCTGAGTCCCCTGTGCTCTGCCTCCTCTAACAGTCACAGGCAGGGAAGGGATTGAAAAGCCCGCCTGACAAACCTCAGAAGCGCAAACCATCCATGGAGGCTCCCCATGCTGGGCAGTGGCAGACAGCTGTTTCTCCTGCCTCACCTTATCCAGCCTGCTGCATTCTGTGCTCCTCTCGGAGAGCAGCTGCTCCTCAGAGGGACTCTCGCTTCCTGCTGTGCTGCTTGGCTCCTGCTGCCCCAGTTCTCTGGCCCCAGATGATGAGGCTGGGACTTCTGATTCGAGGCAGTAGCTGCAGTCTCGGGCTTCCTTTGAGGGGACTGAACATGACCTATAAACCTGAGTTGGGCCCACCCTGTCTTTCAGAGCCCCTTGCATCTAACATCTACAGCTCTCGGCATCCTCACCCTTCCCCCACCACCACACCTCGCCTTTGCTGCAGGTCTCAGGTAGCCCCACACAGAGAGGAAAAGCAGGGCTTTCTCTGCAGCCCCTCGCCAGTTCCTGTGCTGGACTGAATTCCAAAACGTAGGCTTAAAGGGAGCCCGACCCTGCAGCTGAGCTGAGGCTGGAGAGTTTTGGGCCAGGCTGGGCTCTCAGCACCTTCCTTAGGACAGGAGTTCCTAAGCCCAGAAGGGACCCAGGCAGGACCAAGAAGTCCAGAGCATCTCCTCCATCCTGTCCCACGCCATGGTGTTTGCTGGATATGGGAGGTGAATGACAGGGAGTTGGCAGGAGAATCCCCAGTCTAGTTGGAGACGGGCACTGACCAAGTGTTCTTCATTCTACCTGCCCCCTCCTCTCTATCCCCCTCCTCTCTATGACCCCCCATCCCCTCCTCTCTATGCCGCCTCCTCTCTATGCCCACTGTCCTGCCAGGCTTCATCAGTTCCTGCCTGGACTGGTGCAGTAGCTTTCAGCCCCACCATCTGCAACCTGAGGGATCTTTGTAAAATGTGTATCCCCCATCCTCAGCCTCCTGCTTCAAATCTCTGTTGGCCCCTGTGGCCTAGGAGTGAAAGCTCACACTTGAAAACTGGCATTCCAGGTCCTTCCCGACCCTACCCCAGGCTACATCTCCCAACTTGTCTCCTGATGCCCCCAGAACGCCTTGCTGCAGCGACACCAGGCTTCTCGCAAGCTTGCACGTATTAGGCATCTTCATGCCTCCATGTTTGTGTGCACGCTGCTCTGCTTGCTGGGGTGCTCTTATTCCACTTCTAATTCACATATCCTCCATGACGTACGTCTACAGAATGAGTTCAGCATACGCATTCTGTAGGAATCTGAGACTCTAGCTATATCCCACCCTGGAACACTTCCCTGGCATCAGTAGACTTGGCTATATTCAGCCAGGGAATTTTCCGACTCTGTCTGTGTGCCTGGAGTCCAGAGGGATAATGAGGATGTTTAGAATAGGGAAATAAATAAGTGGGAGAGGAAGTCCAAAGTCTGCCTGAATTCCTCGGTGATAAGGACTAGAGGGAGCTGCCCTGTCCTGGTCCCTCAAAGGGCAATGGTTGGCCAGAGGGCCCAAGGTCAGGCTGCGGAGAAGGACTGATGCAGTCCAGACCAGTGGTCAGAGACCGAGGTCCCATCTGGGAATGTGTGTTTGCTGGGTGACGTCCGGTCCCTCTTTGGGTCTCCATTTCCTCTACCCTTCTCCAGCTAGGGCTCAGCACTAAACTAAACTGTGGCAAAGATAGAGCTCATCGTCCAGACCACACCCACTTTTTCATAAACACCACAGACTCCTGCACCCACCCCTCCTTTCTCTCCAAACTGCCGCTCAGGAAGGGCGCTGTGGTTGTGCCGCTGAGGGAGCAGAGTTGGCTGGGGAAGTTGGCCCAACACTCTTCCATCCTCAGAGAGTCGCAAGCAGACGCTGGCAGAAATCCTTGGCGCCCCTGGTTATCGGGAAACAAATATTTATTGGCAGAGTATGTGGCCATAGTCCTGGCTTAAGACGGCCCAGAAAGTGAGGGCGCCCATTGTCCTGTTCTCAGAAAGCAAAGCTGGACGCTTTTGTTTACAGCAACCGGCAGAAAATGCAGCTGATCCAAGCCGTAAAGAAAAGGTATCGGCTCACGTTGCCAGCTGTAGGGCAGGTTTCAGGCATGGCTGCATTCGCAGCCCCAGACAATGTTAACAGGACTTGATTTTTCTCCATCTTTTCTGCCTCAGCTGTGTGGCTTTCATTCCTGTGTTACTCTTGTCAACAAGAGGACAGCAGAAGCCCAAGCCCTTGCTTCCTTTAAGGCTTCCAGTCCACTGGGAAAAAGCAAATTCACTTGCTTAATCACTTAATCCAAAGTCCCAGGAGGGAGCCTCCTGGCTCTGAGTAGCCTGACTCGGGCCGTGGGTCAGGCATTGTGGCCGGGAGTGCCCTGGGCGACTTAAGTCTCGGTCACATGTCAATCCCCTGGAAGAGGGTCCATCAGAACCCCGTGAACTAGAGGTCAGGAAGGAGATGGTTTCCCAGACACAGGCGAGGACATGGCACAAGGAGAGAGTAAAGGACGGTGGAAGGCAGAAACAATAGGTATCTGCGACATCTGTCCTGCTTTCACATGACAGTGCGATGAGAGATGAGACTGAACAGGAGAATCAGGAGAGGCTGGGAAGGGGCCAGAAAGTAGAAGGAACCCTGTTGCTGGTGGGAAATGGGGTTGGGATGGCATCCTGCTGAGACGGGTGCTCCAGGACAGACCAATGATGGGACACAAGGCAGGGTGGCCAGCACCCAGGTTCCTCTGCCAGAAGCCACCTCTGAGATCTACCTGGCCACTCTTCCGCCTATACTTGAGGGTGAACCAGCCACAAATCCCTGGAGACATAATGTCTTGAGCATTTCAGCCTGAGTAACCCTTATGGGAAAGAGGAAGCACATGGCCCAAAGAGGAACCACAGGCACGGTTTCCTTGAAGTCTCCTGTCTTAACAGTTATACGAATAACTGTATCAAGCTCCATCACAGAACTGTGTTACTTTCAGTAAGCTGTGAATGACTTCCCAGCTAGTGTCCTTACCCCTGTTGGCTGGTAAAGGTGCAGAATGGATCTCGTGTTCACGTGCAGCTTCCGGGGCAATAGCGCGCAGGCAGGTGGGATCTGGACGCTGGGGAATCTAAAGGTGTCCTGGAGACGGAGGCCCTCCCTGGACCTGGGCAAGCTCAACCGTGGTGCTAGCTGCTTCTGGGAGAGCTGGACTCCAGGTGGCCTGTGAGACAGAGGCCCCACCACAGAGCCCTCGACAGGAACGAGAGCTGTTGGGGTGGAAGGGGCGTGGTGTGCACCCGCTTAGGCACTGAGTTGTGCTGCTTCAGCTTGGGTCCCTCTGCCTCCGCAGCGATGGATTGCTGGCTGCCAGCTGGGATACACATCCCCGTAAATGGGGCTGATTTACTTAGAACAATGGTCAAAGTACTAAGCACTCTGGTGCCTGCAGGCCAGGAGGGACCCCCTTAAAGGACAGCCCCCCCACCTATGTTCTTCCCACAGATCCACTTCAAGAAACCTCTAAGTCAGCAGGGGAGGTGGTTGAGGCCCATATAGCTTACAGAGAAACTGAGGCCCAGGGAGGCAAGGACTCTGTAGCAGGGTGGGAGGGACAAGTTGGAGGAGACACTGAGAATGTCCAGTTCTGGAGTGGTCTTGCTGGACTCGCTCCTATGGCCCTGGTGGAAACTGACATTCTCCTCCCCAGGCAGAGATGAGGAAACGGGTGTGGGGTTGCCGGGGCCAGCAGCCACTCTTCTAAAGCCACAGACGCAGAAGCTGCTGCCAGCCCAACGCTTTCTCCACAGAGGCCTTCACCCACCCTAACCCACCTAAGAGCTCCCATGACCTGTGTTTTCTGGCTGTTCCTAGACATCCATCACCCTACCCACATGTCTTCCCCAAGGTCAATGTCCCCTGTCACACTAGTCTTTCCCTGATCCCAGGCCAGGGTTAGGGAGGGGAGAGGAGAAGCTTGAGCTTTTCCATCCCTTCTCTCCATCTTCCAGAGGCAGAGGAGGCCTGCCGGGGTCTCCATCTTCCAGAGGCAGAGGAGGACTGCTGGGGTCTCCATCTTCCAGTGGCAGAGGAGGCCTGCTGGGGTCCTCAAGGGGCTCTCTTACTTCCTTAAACCTCCCCACCCTCAGCAGATCTGGTATAGCTTGAATTATTAAGAGACTGAGAAGGAGGCAGGTGAGGTCTGGGCAAGGAAGGCCACAGTCCCCTTCCCAGCCTGGCGACCCGGCGACTGAGCTCAGGACCCTGGAATGACAGGGCTGGAAAATCAGCTAGACTCCTGGATTCTTCCCAGGCCTGGCCCTGGGAACCAGAGGCCAGGATCCAACTTCACGTAACAGAGTAGTAGCATGAGCTGGCCCCCTCACCGGGGATACCGAGACAGGGACAGAGGATGCTCAAGCCAAGCTGGAGAGTGGCCAAGTCCAGAGGCCAGCTCAGGCCTCTGAGGGGATGGCCTCTTACTGCTGTCTGCGGTTGTGCCACTCACAGAGACAAAGCTGTTAAGCTGCAGCAGTGTTGGGGGAACGAGCAAGAAGCCGTGGCAGGGTCCTCAGGACCACCACCGCCCAGGCTGGGGCAATGACAACAGGTTGGGGTAGATTCGGGTCAGGCTCCGGTTTCGGTCTGGGGTTGGGATTGGGGCTCCACTGGAACTGGGATCTCCTCCAGGAAGGGCAGGTGCAGCCCAGGGATGGGCCTGGTGCTCCTGAGTCTGTGGACGAGGCTACGGGCCCTCCCTGTCTCTGTCCCCAGGGCGGCCGGGCGGCCAGGCTGCAGCAGGAGTGTGACTATGTGCAGATGATCGAAGTGCAACAGAAGCAGTGCCTGGAGGAGGCCGAGCTGGAGAACGAGACAGCAGGTGAGGCCCCCACAAGCAGCCCGGGGTTGCGCACCCCCAAAAGCCCGCGTTTCCTCATGTCGTGACTGGGATCAAAGTCACGTCCATTCCATATTTGTTGGATGATGGTGACGAGAGGTTGGGGAGCCAGATGGAAGAAGAAAGAGGCTAACAGGCCTTCACTTTCCCGTCACCCTACCCTCGGTCTGGGGAACTCCCAGCCAGGCTGAGGAGGATATACTAAACTAGGGTTCTGAAAAGTACGTGGAACCAACTCTGCCTTTGGGGGTCTCTTAGCCCTCTACTCCAGGAAAAGTGAAGATCTCCATGGCTGCTACCCAGCCAGGACGCGAGGCCAGGGTGCTGCGTGGTGGGGACCTGTGAGCAGGTGCAGGGAAGGCAGGTTCCAGGACCCCCTGGAGCTGGCATGGGGAGAACTAGCCCCAAAATACCACACTCCAGGATTAGAACATTGTACAGCATCTCCAAGGAAGAAGAGGGGATATTCAGTTATAATATGTGACCTCCACAGGGACTGCATGGAAGCTCCAAGCCATCTTGGTAGTCCAGAGCAAGAAGGGGCAGGAGTTTTGTCTGGATAGATGTGAAACACTCACCACAGGCAATCCACAGTCTGGAAACTGAGGCCCACTCCTCCCTCTCAACTGCAGGCTCTGCCTCTGCCACGCCCAGAGGACTGACAGTGACCCCCCGCCCGACACACACACAGGCCCAGCCCCTAAGCATACATATACAGGCACACACACTGGGCTCCCCATCCCAACCCACCCTGAGTGGCCAGATGAACCATCGGCTCATTGTTTGGCTGATGAGACAAGTCAAGGTCAGCCCCAGCGGCTGAGCACGTGAGGGTCCCAGCCACTCCTCCTCAGGGGGCTGGGAGGGCTCCGCCTGGCGAGTGAAGGGTGGTGCCCAGCTAGCTCGACTGGACAGCGGGTCTGTCAGTGCAGACGACAGCACCCTCCTTTTGGCTCAGCAGCCCAGGTAGCACTTGAACTAGACTTGCAGGAGTGAACAGGTCTGGAGAAACAGAGAGGCTGGAAAGGTGGGAGGCACCGAGGCAGGCTTCTCATAAGGAGTGGGGCGTGATTGTCAGGTTCAAGTCTTACTGCCAGGGAGGGCAGCCTGGCGCGTCTGGGCTGGAGGCAGTGAGGTGGCTGCGCCTGCCCTGGGCCTCCACCCCAAGCCATCTCCTCTCCCCGAGGCTGAGTCTCCAGTTAGGTAACAGCCTCGCTCAGGAGCAGGGAGCATCTTTACGTCTTCCTGGCTCCCTGCTTCCCCTTCCACCTCTCTGAAGCTGACAGTTAACCCCTTCCGGCCCCCTCTTCTTGGCCTGGTGCCCAGGCTGCCTGCCTCCTGCTCTGCAAGTGAGTATGTGCAGCCTCACAGACGGGCTTTGCCAACCCTGCTCTCCAAGCAGGACAACGCTTTGACTCTAGGGCCCAGAGACGGAGGCATGGGTCACGGGGTGGCTGGACCTGCCCACTACCTGCAGGCCCCGCCCACCCCGCCAGTGCAGGGAGCCAGGCCCGGGTGCAGACAGGCCTTGGCAGGCCCCAACGGTGGCATCGCAGGCAGCCGCAAGAGCCCAGATTCTGGGCTCCACTGCACACCTCCCAGGCCGGGGGCAGGCCACCCTCGTGATTCCGATGAGGTCACTGCTGGCACAGCATGCCCATTGAGTGCCAGCACCCTGTCACCAGCAGCCAGGCTGGGATGCAGAGAAGGGCTGGCGTGGGTTGTGGCTGTGGGTCTGCCCGGGGCCTTGCGTGGGGCTCTGTGCCTGTCCATGCACATCTGGGTCTGCGCTCCTCGCCTGTGTCGGTCAGGAGCTGCACCTGTGCCTCTGGGGTTTATAGCTCTGTGTCTGACTCTGGGTGTCTTTGTGTCTTTGTGAGTCAGAAGCGTGTGTCTATTTAAGCCTGGTCACTTGCCATCTCTGGACATGCCTGGATGTGTCTGCCCGGTGGCCGTGTCTCAGTCTGTCGGCTTGCATGTCTATCAGTGTGAATGTCGGCGGCACACCCAGGCCTGTCTGTCTCCGAAGGTCTGTGTCTGTGAGCTGTGTGTCTCTCTGCCCATTTGCACAGAGAGTGGCTTTCCATGGTCTTTCTGTTTCCTTTCTGTGTTCAGGTAAGCGTACTTGTGTGCATGTTTGCATGTGCACCTGGCGCTCTGTGTACCGGCGTGGACATGTCAGTGTGTGTATCTCTGTGTGCACACAAATCTACAAGATGGTACACCAGAGGCCCCCGCCTCACCTTGCCTCACCATCCCTGACCCTGGGCTCTGGGTTGGGCTTTCCTGTGGGGTCACAGCCCACCTGTGGGCACACATCGCCAGCCTGGGCCCTGAATTTCTGTAGGCCTGGTGACTTGTGTGATGGGACCTGCAGGGCCTCATTAGGGCATGCACAGAGGAAATACTCCCAGTGCCCAGCCCAGGACAACAGGCCATTCCAGGCACCAAGTATATTCATGGCTGTCCCCTGTCCCTGCTTCCCCAGCCACGCCCCTCATATTGGCGTCCCGTCCTGCTCCCCTGCCCTGCCGGCTGCCCCACACCCCAGCACCAGTTCCCAGCCCAGCCTTGGTTGTGCTGAGATTCCTTGAGGCCAAGTGTGGCCTCCCCAAGGGCAGGGCCTGGTTTCCTCTCTTCTGTCCCACTGCAGTGAAGCAGAGCCCAGGGCCAGAGGCCCAGCCCCGGATTCACTCCCTGGCCTGTACTGGCAGCCGGAGGTTTACAGAGCCCAAAATCTGGCAGGGACCCAGACGCAATAGCCAGCCTACATAACAGGGTGTGCCCAGCGCTGTCAGAGAGGAGTAAACAAAGTCCAGCAGCAACCCAATTCCCAGAGAAATGACAGCAGCCCTTCCAACCAAGGTGAGAGGGAATGTGTGAACCACTGAACCTCTCACCAGCAACGTGACCTTGAGCAAGTTGTCTGATCACTCTGCGCCTCCACTTCCTCATCTGTGAAATGGAAGCTTTACGTAAGTTATTCAACCAAAGAGGTCAGAACAGAGCCTGGCACGTGCAAAGGTTATATAAGTGTTTGCTGATATTCGTAACAGGGCCTTGAACCCCCAGCAGGGTTTGACTGACTGAAGTGCCCCTCCTGGGCCTTCAGAGAGGCTGGCCCAGAACAGAAGAGGGACTGGCAGCCCACTTGAGGCCACAAGAGCCCTCAAGCCAGGCTGGGGGGAAGCGCTCAGAGTCCATGAGCAAGGGAGGCTGCAGTCTCCCGCCAAGCCCTGGGGGTCCAGGTGCCCTCCTCAGCCTTCGGCTCTCGGTGCGGCCAGACTGCTGCAGCCCCAGAAGGTGCCCCTCGCAGCTGCCAGCCTGCTCCAATGCACAGAGTCCCCAGGATCTTCCCCAAGTAAGGGCATCCCTCCGCCTTCTCTGCCCAGACCCCCTTCTTGGGAACTCGGGAACTTTCGGACCTGAGGTGGGCTGGGCTGGACTTGGCCCAGCTGGCATTGACTTTGGCTCAGGGGTTGGGTTTTCTGAGCAAATCTATGGGACTGGCAGGATCGCAAAGAGACAATTAAGCCTTCTGCATGGGAGGGCGTCCAGAGCAGTCCTAGTCCCTCAGGGGCGTGCAGCTCCTGAGCAGAATAAACGATGGCATTTGCATGTGCCTATTAAAGCAGACCCCTAGAGACCCCACTATGGAGCGTTCACTGGCCAGGCTCTGAGAGCTGTGGCAGAGAGCACAGCCACCGTGCAGGTTTCCTAGAAGCTGCCCCTGCCTGTTGTCCTCAAACACAGCTCACCATCCGACCAAGCTGGGGGAGTCTGTGTTATTCAAAAACTAGGTGGGGCCGGGCGTGTGGCTCACACCTGTAATCCCAGCAATCTGGGAGGCTGAGGCGGGCAGATCACTGGAGGTCAGGAGTTCGAGACCAGCCTGGCCAACATGGTGAAACCCTGACGCTACGAAAAATACAAAAATTAGCAGCGTGTGGTGGCGGGCACCTGTCATCCCAGCTACTCGGGAGGCTGAGGCAGGAGAATCGCTTGAAGCCGGGAGGCAGAGGTTGCAGTGAGCCAAGACTGCACCATTGCACTCCAGCCTGGGCGACAGAGCGAGACTCCGTCTCAAAACAAAAAACTATGTGGACCCCACTATACCCATCACCTCACCGCAAATACCCCGTTTTTGTAACAAACATTTTCCAATGCCTCCTTTCCTATCATAATACAAAATTCAGGACACATACCCATCCAGTTTATTAAAAATAATGTTCTAGCTACGCTGTAAAATAAATATTAAAAGGAAAGTAATTTATAAGAAAATGCCATGTACATATTCAAGCATAATCACACTAAAAGAAGATGAAGTCTGAAGGTTGTACCTACAGATACAAATCCTGGGAATGTGAGAGCTGCAAATGCAGCCTGATGTACACGGGTGGTTGCCTCGGTGACTCAAGCATCGCGGGCAGCGCCGCCATAGGGACCATGATTTTCCAAAACATTGAACAACCCACAGTGAAGTTCAGAATGAAACAAAATGCAAGCTTCCCACCCTCTTCTCCGTGGTTCCGTTTCTGGAAAACTCCGTGTATGTTAAACTTGTGCAATAAATAGCTTGTGTTGGCCAGACGAGGTGGCTTATGCCTGTAATCCCAGCACTTTGGGAGCCAGGTGAATCACTTGAGGTCAAAAGTTCGAGACCAGCCTGGCCAACATGGTGAAACCCCATCTCTACCAAAAATGCAAAAATTAGCTGTGTGTGGTGGTGTGGGCCTGTAGTCCCAGTTACTGGGGAGGCTGAGGCAGGAGAATTACTTGACCCAGGAAGGCGGGGGTTGCAGTGAGCTGAAATTGCACCACTGCACTCCAGCCTGGGCAACAGAGCGAGACTCTGTCTCAATAAATAAATAGTAACCTAAATGGCTTGTGTTTATATGTAAAATGGTGTAAGAGTCCAGGCTCTGTTCGTTACAAAAGGTTTTCACCTATACGAATGCCCGGTGGCTCATCTGGAAGCCATGCAGAACGTGAGAAAATTCACTGTGCAGAGTTCAGGAGCTGCCTGTCTGGCATCCCTGGTGGCTGCCAATCAGATGCCAGAGGCCCCCCAGTTGCTGCAACAATCAAAACCCCCACTGGCATCCCCAGGCACACTCCATCCCTCGCTAAGGACGAAGGAACTGTGGTCAGGCCTCCTTTCTGTCTCCGTCAGGACAGGCCCCGTGCAGTCTGGGCAGGGCTGTGTCTCCCCTCTCAGAATGGAGGCTCCTTGAGGTGGGAGCCTGGCAGAAGGAGGAAGAGAGTGGGTGCCTATGGGCTCAGGCCCAGCGCTGGGGGCAGCTGCACCTGCTGACCTGTGTGTCCTCTGCCTTCCCCCATAGGCTGCAGCAAGATGTGGGACAACCTCACCTGCTGGCCAGCCACCCCTCGGGGCCAGGTCGTTGTCTTGGCCTGTCCCCTCATCTTCAAGCTCTTCTCCCCCATTCAAGGTAAGAGTGCTGGGCGGAAGAGGCGATGCGAGTGGGGCTGGCTGCAGTGGGGACTCACCTGTCAGGAAGTGGAAAGGCAGAGGAGAGTGCTCAGAGGGGCCGGAGCGGTCCGAGGGACCCCCCGGCAGAGGCAACGGTGCTGGGCCTCTAAAGAACTCGTGGGATTGGATTGGCTTTTCACATGAAGATAAGCATGTGGGCAAGGCTCACTAAATATTTGCTCAACAATTGATAACTGATTGACTGACAGGCACTTGAGTACATTCTGGCTCCCACAGTCCTGTTATCTTGGGCTGGCCGTGATTCATGATGCCTGGAGCCGATGACCTCTCGGGCTCCGTGAAGTCGCCACACGACTTTGCCCACACACCTTGTCGTGTTCCACCTCAGTGAATGTCCACACAGGAGGCAGAAGAGAAAAGGGGAGCCTCTCCAGCACGTGGGCTTTCTTGCTATGAGCCATTAAAGAGGTTGACAGTGTCGACTCAGCCCTGCTTCTGTGCAGTGAATGAAACGCCCACCAGTGGGCCAGGCACTGAGCTGGACAGACAGTCAGGAGAGGATCCAGCAGCCCCGGGGCTGCCAGTGCTCTCATTGGAGAGATATTAGGAAACGAACAGATGTATCATCAATAATAGAAAGTGCCAGACGAGAGAATGAGGAGCATGGGACCCACTTAGGGCACGGTTCACAAACAGCCCCTCTCTGAGGAGCTGACTCCTCAGCTGCAATCTGAAGACCTGGAGGTGAGCAGGAGCCACCAGGTAAAGATCCCAGACTGGGGATAATTAAGAGAGAATCAATAGCCTGTGGAATAAGCATCCAAGGAAGCTCCGTGAAGGCCAGAGTGGCCGGAGCAGAGAGAAGGCCGGGGAGCGGGGGAAGGAGTCAGGGAAGGGAGGGACAGGCGGGCCGAGGCCAGACCACGCAGGGCCTCGAGGACAGAGGCGAAAATTTAGTTTTCGCCTAAGTCCAGCAAGAAGTGGGGGGTTTTAAGCAGGGGACCGACAAAATCCAGGTTAAGTTTTTAACTTCTAACCGGTTTCTAGGAGTGAAAGGCAGGCAGGAAATGCCGATGGTTTGAATTCAGGTAGTAAGCTCTGTGGGAGTGGATGGGAGTGAGGGAGGCCAGGGAGGAATCCAGCAGGCCCCACCTAGGCTTCGGTTTAATGAGCCCTGGGGAAGAAAGAGCAGGACTGGGTGCGGAACACGGAGGGAGGAGCAGGACCTAGATAATTATTCAGAGAGTGAGCAGAAAACTCAGGCGCCCCTCACTCCAGGTGGCCTTTTCCTCCCTGGACCCGTTTCCCTGTTTGTGAAGTGGGGATGGCAGTAGACCCCAGGGTCTCTTTGGGGTGGCCAGTTTGCCCCCCAGCGCCTGGTGTTGTGACCTCAGTGGTGAAAGGCAGAACTTGAAGCCCTCCTGAGGAGTCTGGGAGGGTCACAGCCATGCCATATTCCAGCCAGCACCCACCTGGCCCCGGCTGCCTCCTCCAGGGACACCCAGTGCCTGTGCAGATAAGAGGAGAGCTCCTCGGGCAGGCCTCACAGTGCACCCCATCACTGAGCCTGGAAACCCACCTTCTCTCTGGCCCTGGGAGCGCCAGCTTATTGCCTTTCTCCCTGACCCTCCGCTAACTGCATTCCTGCCCCTGGCGCTTCCTCCTGTCCCTGCTGGAATGTGTCAAGGCAGCTCCTTCCCTTGAGAACTTGGACTCCCGCCCACCACCTGACTAACCCTGGGGCTGCCGGCATCAGTGGGGCCTACGGTGCCTTTGGACTGACAGTAAAACGGCAGCCCTTCCTCAGGCAGAGATGACCTCTCACTAGAGCCCACCTAGTGCAAGCAGAATATTCCTACCAGCCAGATGCCCTTGTGCAGTGAACAACTCGCACAGCTGTACTCAGTGGGCCTGGTCCCTAAAAATGGTGGAGAGAAATAGGAGACTGAGATTCAGGACTGAAAACAGAAAAAAGAGCAAGTAGATGAAGAAGGTGTGGGCCGCCGACCTCAAATTCCAGAGAGGAAAGTTGGCGAGGGTGGGGCAGGGGTGATGTTAGCACCAGCTCACGCCCTTTTAGATAGCAGGACTGGGAAGAGGTATGCCCCGGAAGGGACCTGGTTCTACAGGGAAAGCCAGAGAAAGCTTACAGAAAGAAGATAAAAATTCTCTAAAGCTTATAGAAAGAAGCTAAAAATTCTGCGGAGAGTTAGACAAAAGTCATCTACCTAGGCTGGATGAAATACTGAACGAGGGAGTTCCGCCAGGCTCCCTAAAGCACCAATATGTGCGCGGTGGCTCACTTCTTTATTCTTATTTTTATTTTTTGAGATGGAGTCTCGCTCTTCGCTCAGGCTGGAGTACGGTGGCACCATCTTGGTTCGCTGCAACCTCCGTCCCCTGGGTTCAAGCGATTCTCCTGCCTCAGCCTCCCAAGTAGCTGAGAAGACAGGTGCCTGCAACCACACCCAGCTAATTTTTGTATTTTTAGCAGAGACAGGGTTTCCCTGTGTTGGCCAATCTGTTCTCAAACTCCTGACCGCATGATCCTCCCACCTCAGCCTTCCAAAGTGCTGGGATTACAGGCATGTACTTCCTTAATTTGCAGTCTGCATATCTTTCATCTGTGTTTCTACCTTCAAATATTTGAAGAGACTCTTTTAGAATAAAAATGGGAGAACCATTCTGGCTGAGAAAGTTCAATGTACAGTGTATGTGAACCGTGTTTGTGGGGTCTGTGGGCTACTTCCCCCCCGCATCTGCTCATGATGCTGTAAATCAGAACACCTTGCTGCCGGCATCGGAAGCTCGTCCTTGCTGGCTGGGATGGGGCGTCATGGCAGGGAGTCAGCGGGAGAGTGCCATGGTCAGCTCTGGGTGTTAGCGTGACCCTTCCAGCTGCCTCATCGTGGGGAGCTGGCAGGAAAGCAGAGGTCCTACCTAAGCCAGGGGCGATGAGGAGGTAGCCATGCTGGGGAAGGAGTGACAGGGACAGGACTGGTGACTGATGGGGAGAGGAGAGAGGGGAGCAGGGACAGGGTTACTCCCCAGTTCCTGGCTACGGGTACTGAGTGGAGGGCCGTGGGCCATGACTGCTTTTTGAGACATGGTAGGTGGGAGGAGACTGGGAGAACGTGGGGTGTCCCTCCAGCACAGGGTTAAAGTCCCTTGCCCCCTCCCTCCTGCCCTTCATGAGCCCTCTACAGATGCAGGGCCTGCTGGCTTCCAGGCCCAGACTGGAGGGAGACTCTTAGCTGCTTCTTGGGGTCCCACAGTGGCTGCCTTTTCAATTTCCTTGAAAGCAGCTTGCTATGAAGTCTTGACCACGGTGCCAGGGCTCTTCAAAGAGGCCGCCTAGCCCCAAAGATGACCCATTCTCCCCTCCCTCCTCTCCCTCACCATCCATGGCAGCCAGGGCTCCAGAAAACAGGGTGTCCCTTTGGCCACCGCTAGGAGCCCAGAAAGATCTGGAGTCTGTATCCCAGACTTGCTGGTCCATTGCTGTTGACCATGGGCAAATCACTTAACCTCTCTTAGCCTTGGGATCCCCATTTTTTGGTGGGATAATAAAAACTTCTGATTCTATTCTAGCCTCAACACATTAATGTTTACCCTAACACTCCACACACACACACACACAGACACACACACCGACAGACACACACACAGTCTCACACACACACACACACACACACACACACACACACACACGGCATGTGAAGCTGCTGTATATGTGCCAGAATCACCCAGGCTTGCTGGCATAATTCATGATACCAGATGCTTGCTATGTCACTGGGCCTCCTGAAGCCCTGGTCCCTCTGGTGAGTAGGGAGCCCAAAGCTTCAGTGTCCTAGCTTCAAGGCTGGGTGACTTTGGCCTTAACTCTCTTTTTTTTTTTTTTTTTTTTTTTTTTTCTGAGATGGAGTCTTGCTCTGTCACCCAGGCTGGAGAGCAGTGATGAAATCTCGGCTTACTGCAACCTCCACCTCCCGGGTTCAAGCAATTCTGCCTCAGCCTCCCGAGTAGCTGGAATGTTGGAAATAGATGGTTGGTGCCTCAAAGAAAAATTAACACTGAGACAAAGGATTTTTCAGCAACGCAATTTTTACTTCCTGGACTGCATGAAGGGTACCCTCACCAGCCATCGTGCCATGAGAGTACAATAACAAAAGAAAAACAGACAAATTTACCCCTTGTGCATTTGGGGTCGTCCTTACTGCTGTGTCTGATCTCCATTGGCTGGAGCCAGATCTCACAATCTAAACTAAAACCCGATTGGCTAACAACTTAAAACTTTTCTAAACAGGTAAAAGCGATGGAGAGCTGGGACGTGCCTGTGAGCACATCCAGTACAGATATCTTGGTTAAAGTATAAGGACATAGAATGTACTGCATGCCTGTAAGCATGGCATGTCTAACAGCTACATAGGATAGGGCTTCACAAAGTTATTAGCATGCTTATTCTTTAACAAGAAAGGAAACTTAAAAAGGAGCTTTTCTACTTCCCACGTGGGATGACAGGCGCGCGCCACCACACCCGGCTAATTTTTGTATTTTTAGTACGGACAGGGTATCACCATGTTGGCCAGGCTGGTCTTGAACTCCTAACCTCATGATCTGCCCGCCTCAGCCTCCCAAAGTGCTGGGATTACCGGCGTGAGCCACTGCACCCAGCCCGTAACCCTCTTTTCTACCTGCCCAAGCCTGGTAGGGGCAAGTCTTCAAAAGAAACAGATTGCGGTGGGAGCCAGGACCTCAGGGCCTGCAGTCAGCTCCCTGGAACGGGGGCTGAGGAAGGGCCCGTGCTTTGATGAGGGCTGGGCCGAAGGCTCTGGGCCAGGCCTACCTCTGGCTGCAATGATGGGAAGCTGAGCAGGGCACACGGGGGCAGCTGAAGGCTTTTCTACTGTCCTGGCAACCTCTTGCGGCAGTGAGGTTGGGAGCCCTGGTCAGAAAAGGGGATACTAAGGCAGGAAACTGGCCCATTGCAATGCCCCTCCTCAGCCAGATCCTTCCTGCCCTCCCTGGGTCATGTGGTGGAAAGGGACCCAGCCCACGGCTGCTCTTTCCTGGCTGTCCCATCCCCACCCCAGGCTGTCCCTCCATTCTTCATCCATGAAATAGGGTGACAAGACCTCTTTCTAAGGGTTGCCAGGAGGATTTACAGAAATGGTGAATATAGAATCACCTGGTATATTCTGGGCACAGAGCAAAGTTTGGAAATAAACACACATGCCCAATGACCCTTCCTGAGCTCACAGGACAGCCTGACCCTCCTGCTGCTCTACATCTGGCCACCGAAATAAGGCGTCAGGTCACCTCCATGCAGGTGAGAACCAAGCTTACCTGGCAAGACTCTGGAGACCCGACCAGCAGTATCCTGTCCTCTCTGTGTGGCCCTGGGCGAGTAACCAACCTCTTGGGGCCTCCACTTCTCAACTGTGAGATGGAGTTACCCTCCTCACTGGATGGTTGAGGAAATTAAACAGGATGTGTCGAAAGTGCTCTAACCAGCACTGCATTTGCAAAGTGCTCAAAAGCCATCATTGTGATGAGCCTGACAAGGTGCTGCTGCTGATGCTGGCGGTGACGGTGGCGGTGACGGTGGCAGTGATGAACGGGTACCAAGATGGGGAAGTAAGATTCTTCTCCAGATCAACCCATCCTCTCCCTCTCAGGGGAGAGGACACCTCCCCAGTGCTGGAGCGTGGGGAGCCTCAGTGGCACCTCTCACCTCACGTCCCCTTAGCAGTCCTGTGCCTTTGCTGCCACTCGGAGCCTCCAAGGACAGTGGACAGGCAGCTGCCCTGGAGCCTCCGCCTCTGCTTGTCTCAGCCCCAAGCTCCTGCCTTGCTGCGCTGCCTGATCCCCGTCACATGGCTTTGTCCACACAGGTTCCCCTGCCAGGAACTCCCTGCTTCTCTATTCGTGAGGATTTAGGATCTGCATGCTTATCAGGTGTTCCCTAACCCCCATCCCTCCTCACTCCCACCCGCCCCTCAATCCAAGGATGGCTCAACCCCCACCCAACCCCACCTGGCAGCACCTCAAATCACACTCCCCTCCAGCCACAGATGTTACTCAGTCTTGCTCCTGCTTCAGCAGCACATCTGAGCCCTACCAGGTGTGAGAAGAGACCCAGCCCCATGGGCCCAGGCAGGCTAACAGGAGGACTGGGCAGAGTCGGCCCCCTCCCCCAGCCATGGCCTTGTGACAAGGGTCAGCATCCTGCTCACGGCAAGGGTCAGGAGCCATTCTGTAACAAGGATCCAGGCGGGTCTATGAGCAGGATCAGAGTGTGTGTTGTACTTGGGGTCAGGTTCATGTGTGCTGTGATTCTGTCATCAGTGCAGGAGCCCTGAAGAGGCGTCTCCCTGCCCCAGGTGCCCCCACGGTGCCCTGGGCATCTGGGTCAGGGCAGCTGGAGCCAGACAGCACCAGGGTTGGTGGGAGTAGGGCTGAATTCCATGCCCTGCTCCCGGCTTCAGTCTCTGTCCTTGCCCCTGCCCTCCACCCAGGCCGCAACGTGAGCCGCAGCTGCACCGACGAAGGTTGGTCACACCTGGAGCCCGGCCCCTACCCCACGGCCTGTGGTTTGGATGACAAGGCGGCAAGTTTGGATGAGGTGGGCGTCAGCGCACCCCCACCCCACCTGCAGAGCGCCAGGGCCCACCTAGGCAGCTTTGACCTCTCCCACCAAGGGTTGCGGCTGCCGTCTGTGAGGGCAGGACTCTGAAGTCTGTGAGGGCAGGACTCTGGAGTCTGCCCTCCTGTAGCCTCCTCCGCCTGCCTTTCTGGGGGCCCACCCCTCGGCTCCCCTTGACAAGGTATGGGAGGAGGCCTTCCCACAGGAGGGGTCCCCAGATCAGCACAAGCTGAAGCAGCACCCCCAGGCTGGGCCACCCCACTGCCTCATGGGAGCCTGACTCCAGCCCGGGAGCTAGCAGGGCAGGCAGATACCAGCACCCCATCCCATCCAGAGGTGAAACCGAGGTGCTGCAGGTCCCAGAAGGAACCAGTCCCAGCTACCAAATAGCCAGTCAGGATCAGGGACAGAGCCTGCTGCCCTCAGTCCCAGGACAGGGATCTGCCTGGAGCAGTTAAAACATAGGTGGTCTCTGTAAGGATTGGGGAGCCTGGTGAGGACACTGATGGGGAGGCTGGAGTCCTCAGGTAGAGACCCTCACTGCTTTAGGGTGCAGCTGCATGGTGTGTGTCTGCCTGTGATGACATCTGCCCACCCTCAGGAGCCCTGAGATGGGGCTTTCACTCCACCCACCTCCCGAGAGGGCAGCAATTTCCTCAGAGGCCTTTGGAGCCTACTGGAGCTGTGGGCCTGGTCCCCCATAACCACTTGCCTCTCCTCGGGCAGGGCATGGGGGGGGAGAGCCTCGCCTGGTGGCTGTCACTCTGCGCTGCACCTGTGTCCACTGGGAGGGATCAGGAGAGGGGACCAAGCAAGACACCCTCGGGGCCCAGCTTTGCCCTCCTCCCCAAGAAAGGCCAGACTGCCCTCATCCCACCGCCCCCAGCTCCTGAGAGCCCATGATGTCTCCTTTGACATCCTGCCACCTCCGCATGCCTCTCCTGTACAGAGACAGGGTCTTGAGGGGGGTTGAAGAGCAAGCAGACCCGGCTCCCAGGGTGCCCAGTCCAGAGCTGGTGCAGAAGGGGAGCCGGGCACATGGCTGGAGACACGAAATTAGCAAAAGGGACGTGCAGGGTCTTCATTCTCTCCCTCACCAACTCGTCCCTCGTGAAGACACAAGAGAGAAGGTACATTCAACCCCCGCCCCACCCTAAGACACAGTCTGGCCCCGTCTGTGGAAACTAGGGTGTTAGGGTCAGGGCACTGAGGAGCTCTGCTCAGCTGTTCTTAGGAGCCCGAGGCCTCAGTCCCATTTGCTGAGGCAGGGACGGGCAGGCGGAGTGTGTCGGGCACCCCACCCCTGCCAGTCCCCCGAGGTGAGCCCCCCGTCCTCCAGCAGCAGCAGACCATGTTCTTCGCTTCTGTGAAGACCGGCTACACCGTGGGCTACAGCCTGTCCCTCGCCACCCTGCTGGTTGCCACGGCGATCCTGAGCCTGTTCAGGTGAGGCCCAGCGCAAGTGACAGGCCTCAAAGCAGACCTGGCAAGCGTCCCTCCCAGCCTGGAGCCCAGCCTGGCCCAGGCATGCCCCGATCGCTCCACTGTCGCCCCCGGCAGCTCACAGGCCCCAGCTCCTGCCAGGCCAGCCTCCCCCGGAGAAGGCAGGTGGCCAGGCCGCTCCAAGTGCCCCAGCCTAGTCTCCCCAGGATGGCCCTGCGGCGGGGGTCAGGGCACCAGAGAGTGTGGCCTGCACACGGGAATGAGGCTTCTGGGGCCACGCGCAAGGCTGACACTTGGGGGCCCACCTGCCCAGGAGGACGGGGCACCTGGGGGCGGGGCTCGTAGCTCAGGATGGGACCCCCATCGAGGCAGGGCCTGCCCTCTGGAGGACGCACGCTCTGCTACCCAAGCCTTGCTCAGAGCATAGGACGGCGTGGGCTGGGGTGGGATCCAAGGCTGCTTTGGCCTCCCAGATCTGCCCACCCCGCGCAGGAAGCTCCACTGCACGCGGAACTACATCCACACGCACCTCTTCATCTCCTTCATCCTGAGGGCCGCCGCCGTCTTCATCAAAGACTTGGCCCTCTTTGACAGCGGCGAGTCAGACAAGTGCTCCGAGGGCTCGGTGAGGACCCTGCCCGGCCCCTCCTCACCCCGGCCCCTCCTCCGCCTCGCCCTCATCTTTTGCCACCGTGATCTCTTCTCCTGCTTCTCTCTGTCCCCCCTCCCTCTCCCCCCCCACCCCAAGGATGGCCCAACCCCACCCAACCCCACCTGGCAGCTCCTCAAATCACACTCCCCTCCGGCAACAGATGTTGCTGAGCCATCTGGGAGCTCACAGACCTGCCCCCGCCAGTGAGAAAAGCAGATGGGAAATGAGAGACTTCGTGGCCACAGCCCAGAGCCCCTGTCCCACCTGTGCTGCTAACTTCCTATGTGGCCTTGGGAAACTTACTGCCTCAGTTTCCCCATCTGTGCAAGGACTTCCAAGATTCCTTCCAACTCTGCCCTCTGCCACCTGCATAGCCAGGACTCTGCTCACCATGCCACTTGTCCTACCCCTCCCTGTGCCATCTGGAGTGTGCCCAAACATACAGGGTCCTCCTCTTGTGTTCAGATCCTGACGTCAGGCTGACTCTGGGCTTTCTTAGGGAAGGGAGGTAGAGGGAGAATCTAAGGAATGCATTGCCAGTCACCAAGGGGGCCATCTCCAAGGGATTCTCAGGGACCCTCTCTGAGTGCCCCAAGCTTTGACAGACAGGCCCCATCATTCCTTGTGGTCAGTACCTCACTGCTTCATGCACGACCCCAGAGGCAGTGCATTATATCAGGAGTCAGCAGTACCTTCGCCCCAAAGAGTGAAATAATCATGCTGGAATCTCAGGCATTTCAACAAAGGGGAGAGAAAATCCAGGCGACCAGCCTTGGCCAATCGCAGAGCTTCTCAGAGGTTCTGTCCAGGAGCTGGGAGGCTGAGTCAGACAGGAGCAGTGGGAGCCACAGGCCTCCTGTGCATGTGTTAAGGAGAATTGTGGAGACTGGTTCCCGACTCATTACTGTGAAGCTTTTCTGAGACAAGGAGGTAGCAGATAACTGGTCCCGGTAAAGAGCTGAGTCACTCTCCAAAAGCGAGTGGGAGAAGACGGGGAGGCAAGAACTCCTGACCCTGGAGAGACAGAGCAAGACCTGAGGAAGGACTTCCCAACCAAGGGAGGAGGTGGGGGCAGGGAGGGGAGGCTTCTCGCTGAGGGTGTCTCAAGCCAAGGGTACAGGAAGGAAGGGTGGGAGCCGGCATTTTGGGTGCAGGGGGAGGTGGAAGCCAGAGTTTCCGGGAGGAGGGTGGCGTTAAGCCTGGCTCACAGACATCTAGGCTTGATCTGAAAAGGGGAACTTTCCGGGAGGGGACAAAAGGCCCAGAATACCTTCCAGTCGTGTCAAGTGGGCCACCCAGAGCCTGTGATTGCTCTACTCACGGGTCTCCCTGAGGAATCCCTTCTTCCACTAGGTCCTCTGAACCCAGAAGGAATGGCCACCCCTCCCCTCTTCTCCTCTTCTTCATTTCTACTTCCCCTCTCCTACCCTCTTCTGAGTCCCAGTGTCCCTCCACACTTCCGTCTGGGCCCCACTCCACAGTCCACAGCCCACCCCACACACTCAGCAGACTCTTGCAAACTCAAGCAAGAATTCTCCCTCATACCTTCCAGCTACCTTCAATGCAAATTGGCATTGGATGAATGAGTGGGTGGGGTGGGGTGTGGATGGGCAGGTTGGTGGGTGGCTGAGTAGGCAGAAGGATGAACAGGTAAGGAAGGAAGATTGGACAGATGGTGGGCAGAGGGGCAGGTAGGTAGAGAGGCGGCTGGGTGGGTGGGTGTGGAGATGAACGGATGGGTATCTGGCTAAGGGAGCAGGTTGGTAGGTGAATGGAGAGATGGGTGGGTGGATGGGTGGACTGACAGAGGGGAAGATGAATAGGTGCTGGATGCATACGTGGATGAAATGGAAACACTGGTGAGTTGACAGCGCATGTCTAGTGGGTGAGTGGGTCAAGACATGATACATGGGTAGGTGGGTGGGTGGATGACTGGATGAGTAGATGGATAGATACATAGATGGGAAAATGAATCGGTGGATTGATGGATGGAGAACTGAAATCACCAGTTTATCCCAAAGTATCAGATGACCTCAAATTAGGGAAAATGGGAAAACCGCCGAGCACATTTTGAAGGAGTGACAGAGATGAGGTTGGCTGCCCTGGACGGCGGCGGGCGGTGCAGGACCCTCTCCTCCCCTGCAGGTGGGCTGTAAGGCAGCGATGGTCTTCTTCCAATACTGCGTCATGGCCAACTTCTTCTGGCTGCTGGTGGAGGGGTTCTACCTGTACACCCTGCTCGCCGTCTCCTTCTTCTCCGAGCGGAAGTACTTCTGGGGGTACATACTCATCGGCTGGGGTATGGTACCAGGGAGGGCTTCCAGGCTGGGGACAGAGGGGCAAGGCATGGAGAACTCCCTGGGGGGAGGGTGCCAACCCAGTTCGCAGTCCTAGGTCTCGCTGAGCTGCAGGTCCTGCCTGCAAGGATGTCAGCCAAGGGTCGAGAAAGTCCTCAAAATGAGGAGCCCAGGACAGGCCCCTCAGCCTGCAGCTGCTCAGGGCTGACCTGTGGGACAGATTCTGTGAGCATCCTTCCCTCTCCCTTCAGCCCCTGACACACACAGCCACTGCTCATCTGCAAAGGGCCTCCGTCACAATTAGAAAGAGACTGTCCGTCTAAGTAGACACAGCCCTTGAGGGACACAGCTTCACCCGCCGTGGTGAACCACCTGTGCAGCCGAAGACGGCAGCCTGAAAACCCCCCTTTTCTCTCGCCCTCCCTCTCTCTGGTTTTCTCCGAAATCTCCCTCGTGCCCTCTAACCCTGCCTCCTGTGCCCTCTCTGCTCCTTCACTCTCCCCGGGCCTGACAGGGGTGCCCAGCACATTCACCACGGTGTGGGCCATCGCCAGGATCCATTTTGAGGATTACGGGTGAGCTGCCGCCCCACCCACTCCCCCGCTGCCGTCACTTGGGCAGGCCCCCTGGGTGGGATGATAATGCCACTTGGCCTTGCTGAGTGGACAAAAACCACGGCACTCGGTCCAGAGGGGAGGCTGGAAGGAGGGCCTGGGCAGCAGCGGACTCTGGGCCTGGGGTTGCTAAAGGGCTCAGGAGCAGAGCTGGGGACAACTTGGGGAGGGGGTGCTGCGGACTCTGGCTGAGGACAGCCCTCTCACTCCTCCCCCACTCTGCTCAGGTGCTGGGACACCATCGACTCCTCCCTGTGGTGGATCATAAAGGGCCCCATCCTCACCTCCATCTTGGTAAGGCACCCTCCCACCACCTAGAGATGGGAAAACAGGTCCAGAGGGCGGGCAACTTAGCCCCAGGTCACACAGGAAGTTAGTTTCTAGGTCAGAACTGAAACGTAGCTTCCCAATGCCCAGTGCAGGGTCATCCCCACCCCTGTCCCACCAGCTGTTCCTTGAGAGTAAGCAGTTTGGGAGCACAGTCCTCAGGGATGGAAGGAGGTAGAGTTCCCGGATGGCCTGCCCAAAGCAGCACCAGAGGAGAGGCAAGATCAAGAGAGGGCAGCAGGACCCTGGGAAAGAAGGCGGGCTGCGCCCCAGCCTTCCCGCTCTGGCTGCTGACCTCGGGTCCCCACCCACTAGGTGAACTTCATCCTGTTTATTTGCATCATCCGAATCCTGCTGCAGAAACTGCGGCCCCCGGATATCAGGAAGACTGGCAGCAGTCCCTACTCGTGAGTGGGCCCCAGTGCCTCTGTCCCCAGGCCCTTAATCATCCCACAGCGCCTTGAAGTCTTTCCACCCCAAACATCCAGAGTCACCACAGAGCCACGTTGCTCTTGCCCACCTCCACCATGACCTGGCTCAGCCCACCAGCACCCCCTGCCCCAGCCCCACCCTCCCTGGGCTGCGCTCAGAGCCCCACGGATGCTTCTCCTGCTCACACTCATCTGGCACCCTTCCCAGGGATGCATCTGCTTCCAAGCCAGGGAGCTGGAGAGGACGCTGATGACCTGCGTCTTGTTCACACCATGTCCCCGGCATGGAAAGGGGACACTAAACACACAGCAGATGCATACCCTGAGGGGGACCCCAGTCCACCAATGAGACACACGTGTTCAGCACTCGGTATTTCTTAGTAATAATAATGACACCTGCGGTTTACATGCCAGGCAAACGCTAAGGGATTTCCCTGCATCGTGTCATTTCATCTACACAGTCCCCTGTAAAATTATTCTCATTTTACAGAGAGGAAACTGACATACAGGCCCTCCTCCTCGAGGGCTTTGGAGCATGTCACCATGGGCAGGGAGAAGGGGGCACGATGTGGACCAGGACTTGGAAAGGTGTCAGGACTGTCCCCTGTGCTTGGGAGGAAGAGGCAGGATTTTGTGGGAGCAACATGGCTCGAAGACAGAGCTAAAGAAACAGGAGAAACGTGGAAGGGAGGCTGTGGGAAGGCAGGCAGGGTCTGCACGCTCACGGAGGGGAGCAGGAGAGGGAGTGGCAGGGCTATGCACACAGACAAACCTGGGACGGCCCACAAGGCCTTCCAGTCCTGGGATTCTAGAATGGTCTTCTTGGCCTGGCTTCTCTTTGGAGAGTCTGTGCTATGGTTCTAAGATTCCTGGCGAGAATGTCACGCTGCTGGATTTAGGATTCTATTCTGGAATCCTGTGATTCTCCCTGATGAGACTAAGACTCACATTCCTGGTGTGACCGAATTCTCTCTTGCCAGGTTTGTAGGCGGCGCTCCCTGTCTGAGAAGGAAAGGCTCCTGTGGGGGTCTGCAGGCTGCCCAGGGGCAGCACGTCGGGCCCGTGCACCCTCATCCTCTCCTTTGCCGATGGGACCTTATTTCCCCAACTTACAACGATTCTAAAGGGCTTGAATCTGAGGCAAACAGAGCTGGCCATGGTCAGAGCCAGGTCTGTGTGGGTGAGACAGTAAGGAAATAGTTGTCAGCAGGCAGAAGGGGTGGGGGCAGTCAGAGATGGAGCTCCTCGAGGAGAGGCTCTCAGCTCCCACCCTCCACCTCCCCAGGAGCCTTCGCTTTCAAGAAAGCCTCCATCTGTTAGCCTCTGGTGCGTGGGATAATCTTGCAGCCGAAGAGGGGTGGGCAGTGCTCAGGATCTTGGCATAGCGGGGGACCAGGTCCGGGAAGGAGTGGGAGGGGCAAGGACAACTCCTCTGCCCCCAGCTTGCTGTGGGACCTTAAGCCTTGGGCTAGGCTTTCTTGGACTGACTGCTAAGGCAGGAGAGACAGAGTCAGAGACCCTCCCTATCCACACCCCACCTCTCCTAGCCAGGGAGCAATGGGCTCACACTGCCTGCACCAGCTGAGTCCAGGTGGCTGGGAAGCCTGAACCAGGAAGAGAGCACCCTGGGTTCTGTGAGAGGGGTAAACATTTAGAATGAATGCTGACCCTGCTGAGCACACACAGCTGTGAAGGAGGAGCTGGTCCTTCAGAGCACGCTGGGAGTGTATGCAGTGCTGTGGGGAGGCAGGAGGAGCGAATGCAATCCCAGAGAAGGCGGCAACTTCTGGAGAAGCAGACACAGCAGAAAAAACAGACACGGGGTGATACGGATTAATTCTGGGTCGTCCCTGGTGATCAGGCATGAATTGGGTCCCCAGCACCCTCCAAGTGGCCCTGGTCATATGTGGTCAGCACCCCAGTTGGAAAGACTTGCTTCCTAGTACATCTTCCCAGTAGAGAATTGGTCTCTCATGGACACACTGCACTTTACCGTACCCAAAACACTTCCACGTTCATAGTGGGCCCCTGTTTCTGTGATTTGACTACGTCACACATACACTTACCACATTACGTGAATTGGAAAAACTGAGGCCAGGAGAAAGGGAACCAGGATCTCCTGTTGCCTGAGAGATTTTCTACTGCTCTTATGGCTGAGAGTAGCCTCTGCTACAATGGTGAGGTAAGGCCCTCCCAGACCAGGGGTCCCCATAGTGGGTTTCAGCTAACATGTCCCTGTTGCATCATTCTCACTGCCCTCTCCTTCACCTCTTACCCTCTCTCCTCCAGAAGAGTGAGAATATTGGGGGCTTCTTTCTCTCTCATGCTTCCTTCCAGGCCAGGAGGGCTGGGGCAGGAGGGCAGAGGCACCGCAGCTGTGGAACAGGAACAGACATGGACATAATATTTAGGGGGACCCACACTCCATCTTCACACGTCCTGGTCACTGTCCCCATCTTCTGTGCCTCCAGCTCCCCCATGCCAGGCCCCATCACACTCACACGTGTGGACACGCATGCCCATGGCTTGCCCTCCCCTGTCCCCAGGAGGCTGGCCCGGTCCACACTCCTGCTGATCCCCCTCTTTGGAGTGCACTACATCATGTTCGCCTTCTTTCCTGACAATTTTAAGGCTGAGGTGAAACTGGTCTTTGAGCTCATCGTGGGGTCTTTCCAGGTACGGACCGTTGACTTAAGGCTGCATTCTTCTCTGGCTTTTAATGGAATTCACCCTGGAGTCTTGGCCCTTGCCACTGGATTCCAATCTTTTTACTGTAATAAGTATTAGATAAGCACCTACTTTGTGCTTAGCTCTTTCCTTAACCAGGAGAACATAGGGGCTGGAGCCAAGGGTGGGGCGGGGGGGGGGGGGCTTCTAGCGTCTGTCTACCTCACCTCCTGTCCCCTTCCTTCCCAGGGTTTCGTGGTGGCTATCCTCTACTGCTTCCTCAATGGTGAGGTAAGCCCCTCCCAGTCCTTGGAGCTCAGACAGTGGAACTCCCAGGACCAGGGTCCAGAAACACTAATGGGATATGTGCAGAGCCAAGGACAGGTTAAGCCTTGCTACTCCGGTATGGTCCTCAGACTAGTAACACTCGTGTCACCTAGGCCCTTGTTAAATTGTGCATCTCTGTGACCACCCCAGACCTACTGGCTTAGAATCTGCATTTTAATATTATTTAAAAAACAAAAACAGGTTTTTACTACCCGACAGGGGGATTCCTGTGCACAGCTGAGTTTGAGAAACACCTAGCTAAGTGGCTGTGTGCAGTGAAGGGGGGCTCCCAGTGAGGGTTGAATTGCTGTGGAGCTCTGGCTACAATGCACAAAAACCCACTCAAGTGAGCTAGAGGGCCAGGATGGGAAGAATTGGGGTACAGTCACCCCTGGGCAGCATCCTGCTCCCTCCCTGGACTGAATTCTCGGATCCTCTCTCTCACCTCCCATTCCAAGGCCTCCTTTTGAACCTGGCCTCAATCCAGTCCTAAGTTTGCACCACTCAAGGCAGCATCGGGGTCTCTCCATTTTGATACCCTGAAGAGGATAAGGCTGGCTAGTTCTGAACCCTAAGTCCAGAGAAGCCCAATCCGCAGTGGAAGAGCTCCACAGCAGTGGGCCTGACCACCTTACGCTCTCCTAGGTGCAGGCGGAGCTGAGGCGGAAGTGGCGGCGCTGGCACCTGCAGGGCGTCCTGGGCTGGAACCCCAAATACCGGCCCCCGTCGGGAGGCAGCAACGGCGGCACGTGCAGCACGCAGGTCTCCATGCTGACCCGCGTCAGCCCCGGGGCCCGCCGCTCCTCCAGCTTCCAAGCCGAAGTCTCCCTGGTCTGACCGCCAGGATCCCGGGGCCCTTCCCACTCACCCCGGCAAATGCCGGGGACAGAGGCCTACCTGGGCGCGGCCAGCCCCAGCCCTGGGCTCGGAGGCTGCCCCCAGCCCTCTGGTCTCTGGTCCGGACGCTCCTAAGAGCGCAGCCCTAGTGCCTGCCTGGAGGTTTCTAGCAAGTAAGAGAGGCGGGAGATCCCCTCCCGGAGGGCTGCAGGTGGGACTCAGCCACCAGACTCCTCCTCCAAAGCCCTCCACCAATCACAGGCAAAAGGCCTGCACATTTTCACCCTGACTCCGCCCCCTGCAGGTGGGACTCAGCCGCCAGACTCCTCCTCCAAAGCCCTCCACCAATCACGGGCAAAAGGCCTGCACATTTTCACCCTGACTCCGCCCCCTGCAGGTGGGACTCAGCCGCCAGACTCCTCCTCCAAAGCCCTCCACCAATCACAGGCAAAAGGCCTGCACATTTTCACCCTGACTCCGCCCCCTGCAGGTGGGACTCAGCCACCAGACTCCTCCTCCAAAGCCCTCCACCAATCACGGGCAAAAGGCCTGCACACTTTCACCCTGACTCCTCCCCTTGCTAGCTCCTCTGCCCAGTCGGAGGAAGGCAACCGCCGATCCTTGGACCAGCTGGTGAGATCCGAGGGCGAAAGGTTCTGCCCGGGAAGATCACCGGCACCAACACCAGGCAGTGCCTGAATTTCACCACTGCTGTCACTCAGGCATTTCTCTGAAGACAGCTGTCTACCCTGTTGTTTCATGCTTAGCTACCAGCTCCTCAAGGCGCGTTATTCTGGAGTTTTCGTTCGGGGAGCACAGCTATCTTAGTGGTCCCCACCGAAGTGGAATGGTCCAGGGTCAATCCGCTGGGGGAACGATGCCACCCAAGGCCCGAGGGACTCTGAAGCCTCTGGGAAGGGAGGAGGCCGCCACCGGTGAATGCTAGGTCTCCGACAGCCTACCTGCTCTCCAGTCTCAGTGGCTTCATCTGTCGAGCGGGAACTTCACACCAGCCATACCCATCCCTCTGTGCTGTGGAAGCAACAGGAATCAAGAGCTGCCCTCCTTGGCCACCTACCTATGTGCCAGCTGTTGTAACTAGGCTCAGAGATGTGTACCCGTGGGCTCTGACGACAGATGCCTCCCCCTGCTACACATACAGGATTTGAACTCAGATCTGGCTGATAGGAGTGAAAGCATAGACTCACTGCTAACTTTTGTATTTTGTAACCAGCGGATCCTCTCGGTTATTTGTTCACTGTCATTATCCCTGAATCCCTCTTCCTGCCGCACCCCACCCTCCCTGCAGTGTGGCCATGTGTCATCTGGACAGGAGCCTGCTGGCCACAACCTCCTCTGTCTGCCCTTCACCTAGTGGCCACTCAACTTCCTACCCACACCTCTGCCGGAGGATCCCTCAGGGCTGCAACAGGCTGTGCAGCAATAAATGCTGGCTTGGATTGGCTTGGTTCCCCTGGTGGTTGATGTTCTTATGTGGCCTAAAATGGGACCAGCTTCTGCTCAAAGGACAGGTGGTCTAAAACGGTGCTGAGACCAGATGCCACCACTCTTTTGGCTTTTGACAGAAATCCATATTTTCATATGAGACGTTTGCAGTTCTGTCTGAGGCCTTCAACTCCCGTCTTTTTGAATGGTACCCTCTCTCCTCTGAGTGACCAAGTCAGACCAGGTGCCCATTGTGTCTCCCCCCTCCTTAAATCCAGCCAAGAAAAGACCATTCTAATCTTGGATCGACACCCAACAGCTGGCAGAGCCTCCCAGGGTCTCAGGAATGGTTGAGTGTGAGTGTTTCACGGGCCGCAGTCACTCATGCAGACAAGGTTCTGCAAATACCCAGGGCTCAGCCAGAGGAGGTAGGTAGTGGACAAAGCAGATGTCACCAACACAAGCTGAGTGAGCAGAGACAATGTACCACGAATGAGAAGGTTTAAACACAGGCAGTATGGCAATTAACATTGGTCAGCAAGAGATGTCTCCAAAGCCGATGCCCATGCTGACCTCCATGGGTCCCACCTCCTGCAAACCTGCTAGAGGAGCAGGAGAGGGATGCCAAGCTGGTGACAGTGTGGTCAGCATGGGCTGGCGAAGGCTCAGACCTGCCTGTAAGGCTTCTTCAAAGCCTTGTCTGACCCAGGACATCCCAGGACCCATCATCAATGACAGTTCCAACCCAGCATCCTCAGAGGCCAGAGTGAGGGGTGTTCAGTCCAGGATAGAAGTGACAGTGGGCCGTGAGGCACCCCCAGGGAAATGCCCTTTGCTCGGTCACCCAGCATATCCAGGAGTGGCACGTTTTCCCCATCTAGAGTCACACTCCACACCCTGCCCTGTGCATGGTCAGCCATAGGACCGAGAAGGAGGCATTGTCCCTAACCTTGACCTCAGGCACCCCCAGCCTGCTGGAGAGACCATTCTCAGTAGCCCCCACCCCTGCCCAGACCATCAGTGGTGACCACCAATGAGGTCACTCAGCATCTTTTTTTTTTTCTTTTTTTTTTGAGATGGAGTCTGGCTCTGTCGCCAAGGCTGGAGTGCAGTGGTGTGATCTCAGCTCACTACAACCTCCACTTCTCAGGTTCAAGCTATTCTCCTGGCTCAGCCTCCTGAGTAGCTGGTACTACAGGCATGTGCCACCACATCTGGCTCATTGGTTTCACCATGTTGGCCGGGGTGGTCTCAAACTCCTGACCTCAGGTGATACACCCACCTCAGCCTCCCAATGTGCTGTGATTACAGGTGTGAGCCACTGCATCCAGCCTACTAACCCTGAGCATCCTGCATTCCCACCACTAGCATACCAAGGCATAGGAGGAGTTGAGAGATAGGGGACAGTCTCTCCGTGCTCCCCTCACCCAGCTGGAGCAGGTCTGTCTCTCTCTCTCGCTCTCTCTCTCTCACTCTCTCTCTCTCGCTCTCTCTCTCCCTCTCTCTCTCTGGATTCCCTCCTCCCACTCCCTACTTGGTGCCTCTCTGAACTGCTTCCAGAGACCTTGTCCACCCCATACCTCTCAGTAAAGTCCAGAATACCCAGCACTTGTCAACTAATCCCAATTCTGCTTCAGATTTCTCAGGATCATGGCAGGTCCATCCTTCTGAATATGAATCTCTCCATCCACCTGCACAGTAGGGAGGGTTCTAGATGACTCTGCTTAGGCCCTGGCTAAGGCCCAGGTGGCTAATGAGGAAGGGCTGCCCACAGCCTTCTGCCACCCACTCTGCCCCCTGGGCTCAAGGGGAGGACCACAGATGGTGGGGGGAACCCCAAGCAGTCGGGCACTGAGGCATACACAGAGGATGGAGGCCGTGCAGAGAACAAGGTCTGAGACCTGGCAGGACTCCTTGAGAGATGAGCTCAGTCCAGTAGAAGAGAGGAGGAGGGAGGGGGCATAGAAATGCAGAGGAAAGGACAGCACCCGGCCTTCCAGGTTAGTGCCCTGCAGGCTGCCTGGGCTGTGTGAGGGCCAGGAGGGGCCCCCACCACATTGCACCCGCCCCACCCACCGCGGTGCCTCAAGGCCCCTCATTTGTGTGTCATGGCTTCAGAGTTAGGCAGGCAGCCTGGGTAGGGGACCAGTTATCAGCCAAGAGGGTGGAGAGCCGAGATGTGGGCAACAAAAGGGAGGACCGAGGTGGGCCCTGCTCAGAAAGGTGACTAGGAAGGGCCAAGCTTAGTGATGGGCACTTAAGGATGGCGAGAATCCGAAACACAGTCTCCCGGGCTGGGGCAGCCGTGGAATGGGGTTGGCCACAAGCAGAATTGTTCCTGGCCCCGCCTCCTCCCCCAGCTCCCAGGCCCCTTGCCAGGCACCTGTGGGCCAGGCCAGCTCGTCTCTATCGCCCCCTGGTGGATGCTTCAAGGACTTCACTAAGGCTGGCCTTGGGCCCAAACACCTGGGTGGACGCCCGTTCCTAGGAGGCCAAGTGACCCAGAGGGCGGGCCGCTCTCCTGAGGGCCACGCAGAGTGAGGCACAAGAGGAAGGAGGCAGTGAGGCCACGGACTGCTTCTCAGGCCTGCCTCACACCCAGCGGTAGCCCCTGGCAGAGCCCACCCTGACTGGCCACAGGCTGGACTCTAGCCACTGACTGAGCCCTCAGCCCAGTCCCTGAGGGCAAAGCCCAGCTGACTCATGTGGGTACCTCCTGGGAAGACAAGGGCAAGGAGTGCCCCACCATCCCCGTGCACAGAGCCACCATCCCTCCACACAGAGGCCACCATGTGGGCGATTCCTGCCACTCCAGGGCACAGGCTGCCCAAGGAGGGTGGCCAGTTTGCCAGCAGAATGGACAGGGGACAGTGTCTCAGGGAGGCAACATTGAGGCGATATCTGAGGGCTAGGTAGGGGTCTCTGGGTCCCAAGGGAACACGATGGGTGCCAGGGATACCTGAATCCACGTGGGCAGGCATCAGGGGTCCTTTCCAGCAGAAGCACAGTGCGGGCTTCCCAAGTGAGGCTGAGGGGTGAGGGTGGGTTTGGGGCAGGCCACTCTGGCTACCAGAAGCTCCCAAGGGGCAGCCCGGGAGAAGCTGCCAGTGCCCCTCCAGGTGGGGAGGAGGAAAGCTGGGGGGTTGATGACCGGGGGTGGGACGTGCTGAATGTCACATCTGCGAGACTCTGGGGAGAATCTCGAGGGCTACTGGAATCAGGACCTAAAGCGACAGGGCTCAGGCAGGTGGGGACACCAGGGTAGCCCCTGGGGGAGGGTGTGTGGAAAGTGTATGTCCCCAGGCACTCCCATCTGCCGAGCTGGCGGGGCGGGGGAAGAGTCAGAGGCAGCCCGTTCCCAGCCCTCACCCAGGGCCTGTTTTAATGAACCCACGCTCCCACAGTGTGGGAACAGGAACTGCTCTTATCTCTCCCGGGGGAGGGGCCGGAGCCACAGCTGGCAGTCATTAAACACCCTGACCAGGCCAGGGATGGCCAAGGTATTGAGAGCTAGGAGCCAATGACCCTGGAGACACAGCCTCCTAGGAAGAGGGACAGTAACCCCAGCAGGCTATGGGGACAAGGAAGACAGGTCAGAAGGCCCACCAGCAATGCCCCAGCCTCTACACAGGACAGACGGGGTAACCAAAGGCCAGAGAAGAGAAAAGACTTGCTTGAAATCACCAGGAAGGTCACTGATAGAGTCTGGCCTTGAACCCGGTTCTGCAAACCCCACAGCCCTGCCTCTTCCTTTACACAGATCGTCACAGGTGAGACCATCAGGGGTGCCCTATGTGGAAACACGTAAAGAGCAGGTCTAATTAGTGACACTCATTCCTTGTTTAAAATCTTGAAATTTTGCTCATTATGTATGTTTTACATTAATTTTGATATTTAAAAAATATCAGATTAGGCCAGGGGCAGTGGCCAGTAATCCCAGCACTTTGAGAGATCAAGGCGGGCAGATCACAAGGTCAAGAGATCAAGACCATCCTGGCCAACATGGTGAGACCCCGTCTCTACTGAAAATACAAAAATTATGATGGAAGAGGCCAGAAGGAAACAAACAAGGGAAGATGTGGGGACTTCAAGACTGTCAGAAATGTTCCTGAATTGGTGGCATTAATCTAGAGGCCATGTCCTGCAGTGGGAAGAGCAATGGGCCTGACACCACAGGCTTTCGAGGCAGGCCACTGGCATCTGAATTCATTCATCATTGACAATAAATGTAAAAAATTGGAATGAAAAAGAGAGACCCGCTCTTATTTGCTTTTGTTCTCCACTGGTTTGGTTAACTCAGGGCAAGGCTGAATATCAGGGTGTATCGCACTGAAGAATAACAATGCATTCAGTAATGTTATAGTTATCCTTAATCTAAATATGTCAACTATATCATTTTCCTCCTTTTCAAATAAAATACTTGAAAACTGTCAAATATATATATATACAAAAATTAGCTGGGCTTGGTGGCACACACCTGTAGCCTTGAGAGGCTGAGGCAGAAGAATCACCTGAACCCGGGAGGCAGAGGTTGCAGTGAGCCCAGATTGCGCCACTGCACTCCAGCCTGGGCAACAGAACAAGACTCCGTCTCAAAAAACAAATTATTTTGATCACTGAGGGCTTTTTTGTTTGTTGTTTGTTGCCACCCCTTTCAGTTTTGCCCCCGAAGCAAGCACCTTGCTTGCCTCACTCTAATCGCAGCATCCCTGGGTCCCAGGATGTCAGCATGGAAGGAACTCTGGGGAGCTCCGGACTGGTCTCTGTGTGGCTTAGAGGGAAAGCCAAGCATCACGTTCCCACAGAACCCCATCCACTGGCGGGAAGGAGAAGTCCTCAGTGTGTTTGCTTTTATCAGGGATGATCGTCTGTCTCAGGAGGCGGCACTCCTTCCTCAGGCCAGGATTAGGTTACATACCCAAACCACAGCTGCAAAGAGAGGCGAGGGTTCTAGGCCGGGCACTGTGGCTCACGCCTGTCATCCCAGCACTTTGGGAGGCCGAGGCAGGCGGATCACCTGAGGTCAGCAGTTTGAGACCAGCCTGACCAACATGGTGAAACCTTGTCTCTATTAAAAATACAAAACTTAGCCAGGCGTGGTGCGCACCTGTAATCCCAGCTACTCAGGAGGCTGAGGCAGGAGACTCACTTGAACCCGGGAGGCGGAGGTTGCAGCGAGCTGAGATCGCGGCACTGCACTGCAGCCTTGGCAACAGAGCCAGACTCTGTCTCTAAATAAATAAATAAAAGTGAGTTATTACCAGCCTGGGCAACATGGTGAGACCCCATCTCTGCAAAAAA
>CAUYLG010074774.1:0-29865 GCA_963573385.1 Cacajao melanocephalus
AACCCTACAAACTAGAAGAGAGTGGGTTAATATTCAATATCTCAAAGAAAATAATTTTCAACCCAGAATCTCATATCCAGCCAAACTAAGCTTCACAAGTGAAGGAAAAATAAAATTTTTCACGAACAAGCAAGTACTCGGAGATTTCATCACCACCAGGCCTGCTTTACAAGAGCTTCTGAAAGAAGCACTACATACAGAAAGGAACAACCAGCATTAGTCATCCCAAAAACTTACCAAAAGGTAAAGAGTATCACCATAATGAAGAATCTATATCAACTAATGGGCAAAACAGCCAGCTAGCATTAAATGACAATATCAAACTCACATATATTAATATTAATCCTAACTTTAAATGGATTAAATGCTCCAATTAAAGACACAGACAGGCAAATTGAAGAAAAAGTCAAAACCCATTGGGACGCTGTATCCAGATCTATCTCACATGCAAACACACACAAAGACTCAAAACAAAGGGATGGAGGAAGATTCACCAATCAAATGGAGAGAAAAAAAACAAAAAAACAAAAAAACAGGAGTTGTAATTTTCATCTTTGACAAAACAGACTTTAATAGTAATAAAGACTAAAAGAAACAAAGAAGGACATTACATAATGGTAAAATGATCAATGCAACAAGAAGAGCTAATGATCATAAATATATATGCATCCAATACAGGAGCACCTAGATACATAAGACAAGTTCTTAATGACTTATAAAGAGACTTAGACTCCCGCACAATAACAGCGGGAGACTTTAACACCACATCGTTAACATTAGACAGATGAACGAGATAGAAATTAACAAGGATATTTATGACTTGAACTCAGACCTGGAACAAGTAAATTCAATAAATATTTATAAAATTCTCCACCCCAAATGCACAAAACATACATTTTTCTCAGTATCATATTACACCTATTCTAAAAGTGACCACATAATTGGAAGTAAATCGCTCTTAGCAATTGCATAGCATTTCACAGATTTAAATGAAATATTGGTTGCCTGTTCGTTTGTTATTTTCTTCCCTTATTCCTTCCTGTCTCCGTTGTTAAGCACAATTATCGGTATAAAAGAGGTTTTTAATACCTATTTTTAGATTGCATTCCAGTCTGGGCAATAGAGCAAGATTCCTGCTCTCTTTCCCTCTTTCTCTACTTCTTTCATTTTTTATTAAACAAAGGGAAAAAAAAAACATAAGCCACACCCTATGAGAAAATATTGCAAATCATACATCTGATCATATCCAGAATATTTGAAAAAGTCTTACAAGTCAATAATTATTAAGACCAAAACATTAAAAATTGGCATATAATTTGAATGAACATTTCTTCGAAGAAAATACACAAATGGTTAAAAGGGATATGAAAATATGTTCAACATCTTGTCATTAGCAAAATGCAAATCAGAACTCCCACAAGAAACTCCTACACATACACTAGGATGGCCATAATAAAAAAGGCAAATTACACCAAGTGTTGATGGGAATGCACAGAAAGTAGACCATGGTTCATCTGCTCGTGGTATTGTCATATAGTACAACCACACTGGAAAATATTGTAGTTTCTTAACAAATTAATCACAAATATACCTTACAACACAGCAATTCCACTCCTAGAAATATATCCATGAGAAATAAAAACATGTCTACACAAATACATGTATGTAAACATGTATAGTAGCATTATACATAATAGCAAAAATAACTGGAAACAATCCAGATGTCTATCACCTGGTGAATTGATGAATAAAATGTGATAGTCATACAATGGAATAGTAATCATCAACTAAAAAGAAAAACTATTGATCCATGCTATAACATGGCTGGACCTCAAAAACATAAGTGAAAGAAGTTAGACACAAGGGGGACTATACTGTATGATTCTATTTAGACAAAATCTACAGAAAAGGCAAATTTATATAGACAGAAAACAGAAGAATGTGCTTAAGCCTTGATGTGGAAACATGGATTGACAGCTAACAGGCCCAAGATAACTTTTTGGGGAGACAGGAATATTCTAACAATTATGGTGATGGTCGCACAACTCTCTATAAATTTACTAAAATTATTGAATTATACACATATAATTAGTGAAATTTATGGCCTGTAATTATATTTCAATAAAGGTTTTTTAAAGAAAAAAACCCACAGGGATATAGTAAATAAAAAAAAAATAGTGGATTTCTTTAAGTCCTTACTTAGCTTTTTTAGGCTCACTGTATGTACCCATTTTCCTAATTTCTACTTCTGTACTAACACTCTTTACAATCAAGTCTATATCTCCAGCCCTGACTTCCAATCTTTTTTTTTCTCCAGTTTTCATCTCATCTATTCAGTTACTTCTTATACTCTCCCAGCAAAAGTTAACTCCTCCACCTCTTGCCTCAATAAGCTTTCCTTCTCAATTTTCCCATACCTATTAGTGGCACCTATAATTTCCTATGTTTCTTACAACTTCAGTGTTGTTTTCAGTCTCATTATTTTAATCCCACATTAAATTAGAAACCTAGCAAAACTGATTTTCTCCAAAGCATCTCTTAAATATGCCCTTTCCATTGTCTCATCAAACAAGTCTCGCTGGTTTTATATCCTTATGCATAGATGCTAAAGCAATCTGCCTCATGTTCTATTTTCATATCACTACAGTCCTTGAAAACTTGTAGTGTCTTTAAATTCACATAAGCATTTTTTTCAATCAAAAATATCTGCTGAAAAAAAATAAACACAGATAAAAAAAAATAACCATGGACTACACTGCTTAAAAGTAAACATAGTTAACACTCTGTTGATTATACTTCCAGATATTTTAATGTATATTTATACCCTTTATTTAAAAAAACAAGTTTATATACATATTTTGCAACCTGCTTGCATGACTAAAGACTATATCATGATCACCTTTCTAAGTTAATAAATATTTATCACTACTGATAACAGATTAGTATTCCTTTGGATAGATGGACCTTATTTTGTTTAATCAACTATTACTTTTACCCAAATTTTGTAAATTAATTAAAAAATTATTGCTGTTACCTATTATATTAAATCTAAATTTATAACCCTTGCATTCTCCAATACTATCTCAATATTTTCCAATGTAATGCTTTTATGCCAGACAAAGCAATCTGCTTGTACTATACATATATATATAGTTAAATCATGTATTTACATCTTCTTATATCCTTAGCACTGATATTTAAATTTTTTGCATTATTTATTTTACTTATTTATATAATTGCTCTGGAGATGTCTCATTCTTGTATTTTTTTCTCTCCTAAATTAGACTGTGAACTACTCCTAAACCAATTTTCAAGTTTTATTCTATACCCACAAAGCAATCAATATAGTGCTACATATACAGTAGGTCATTAAATTAGTATTGATTTAAATTAAAGATACAAATTCTTGCATTCATTCGTCATAAGTTCATTTGGCAAAACGATTTTGAGAAAGTGAAATGAAACAAAGCTGAAATGAAAAAACATTTATTATAAGTTAATGAACACCTACTACATATATAACACTGGGTTATCATGGAAACAAATAAATAAATGATACATGATCTCTCCTCTCAAGGGGTTTATATTCTCTATAGGGAAAGTAAGGCACATAAATAGTTAGACAATGATACAAGACTACCATTCAAAAGATATTAATGAGCAATATATGATTAAGAGAAAATGAGAAAACAGAAAATCAGTGATCTGGGGACCAGAAAAAGGAGAGCTAAGCCTTAGAAAAGATAAATTGAAAGTTAACATGTGAGAGATTTGGAGAAAAGGCAACCCTTACATACTGCTAGTGGGAATGTAAATTAGTATGACCATTTTGAAAAAAACAGTTTGGTAGTGCCTCAAAAAACTAAAAATAGAACTACCATAAGATCCAGCAATCCCACTGCTGGGTACATATCCCCCCAGTGCCCCCAAATAAAGAAAATCAGTATATCAAAGATGTGTCTATATTCCCATGTTTATTGAAGCAATTTTCACAACAGCCATGATATGGAATCAATCTAAATGTCTATCAACAGATGAATGGACAAAGAAAATGTGGTATATAAACATAATGGAATGCTATTTAGCAACAAAAAGAGTGAAATTCTGTCATTTTTAGCAACATGGATGAATCTGAAGAATATTATGTTACGTGAAATAATCCAGAGATAGATTCCACATGATCTCACTAATATGTAGAATCTAAGAAGTTGTTCTTATGGAAGTAGAGAGTAGATTAGTGGTTACCAGAGGATGAGGAAGGTAGTGAGATTGGGATGGGAACAGATTGATCAGTGTTACAAAGTTACAGTTAGGAAGAACAAATTCTGGTATTCTACTGCATAGTAAGAGGACTAGAGTTATCAACAATGTATTGTTTATTTCAAAATAGCTAGAAGAAAGGTTACTGATTGTTCATTACAAAGAAATGATGTTTAAGGTGATACATATGCTAATTGCCCTCGTTGATCATTATGCAATGTATATACATGTACCAAAGCACCATATTGTGCTTTGGTAAGCACAATATGGTGTAACCTGTATTATGTATAACTGTTATGTGAATAACCTGTAAATATGTATAACTATTATGTGTGAATCACACCTCTTTTTAAATTTTAAAAACATTTTTAAGTTTACTTCAATATTTTTGGAGGCACAGGTAGTCTTTGGTTACATGGATAAATTCTTTAGTGGTGACTTCTGAGATTTTGGTGCACTAATCACCTGAGCAGTGTACAATGCACCCAATATGCAGCCGTTTATCCCTCACCTCTTCACACCCTTCCATCCGAGTCCCCAAAGTCCATTGTATCATTCTTATGCCTGTTCTTCTTCATACTTAGCTCCCACTTATAAGTAAGAACATATGGTATTTTGTTTTCCATTACTGAATTACTTTAGGGTTTATGCAGAGGAAAATTAAGTTTGAAAAAGTAGGCTGAGGCCAGAAAGTGAATGGCCATAAATGCCTGATAAATGAGTCTAGACTTGTTAAAATAGCCCTTTATCAAGCACTGTTATGTGACTGGTGGGTCACATGCCTACTGGGCATCTTTTGTACATTAGATATTAGAAATCCATTTCCTCAGTCTCATGGCACTCTTATTTTCTTTTGAGAGCAGTCGAGTGAGACTATGACAAACAGTCTCATCCTCTTATAGCCAGGTAGCAAGTAATTGAATTGAAAATGACTGACATTCCATTTTATCTCAGCCTCAACATCATGCTTAGACTATTCTGGCTATGGGGCCATGCTGTATTCCCTGTTTCCTTGGTCTCCATGGCTACTTCAGTTTCCGTCTGTTTCCACGCCTGACTCACTAGCCTCCCATTGATTCTGTGATACCCTGATATTTTTCCAGTGAACTAAATTTTACATAAATTAGACAGAGTCTGTTTCTGCTGCTTGTAACTAAAAAGTCCTAATTGACATTGCTATGTATTATTTTCCACATTTCACTGAAAAGAAGAGTTTGTATTTGTTAAATTTAATAAATTCCCAAGGCCACACAGCTAGCAAGTGGCAAATGTGGGTATGTTTGACTCTGGATTCTAGGCTGTATAAAATTACCTACTAGAGGCTATGTGGCAGGCCAATGTTTAAACCCTAACTTAAATCTTCAAAACTGATATTCTTATCCCTATGTCATGCTAGCTTTAAATGAAAAGTGACTGCAGATTTTAGAGAAGGGTATGACATAAAGAAAATTACATTTTAAAAGGGTTAATTTCTTTCTTTCTTTTTTTTTTTTTTTTTGAGACAGAGTCTCGGTCTGTCACCCTGACTGGAGTGCAGTGGTGCCATCTTGGCTCACTGCAGCCTGCACCTCATGGGTTCAAGCGATTCTCCTGGTTCAGCCTCTCAAGTAGCTGGAATTACAGGCACCTGCCACCACGCCCACCTAATTTTTGTATTTTCAGTAGAGACCAGGTTTCACCATGTTGGCCAGGCTGGTCTTGAACTCCTGACCTCAAGTGATCTGCCCGCCTTGGCCTCCCAAAGTCCTGAGATTACAGGCATGAGCCACTGTGCCTGGCAAAAGGGTTAATTTCAGAGTATGTAGGCTGGAAGAGAAGCAAGAGAGCTTGAGGTTGGAAGATAAATGAAGAAGGTGAGATGAATAATCCATGTGGGAAATGACAGGAGTCTAAACAACGAAATGATGGTTGAAATGTAAGACAGTGTAGAAGGGAACAATTACTAGAACATTCTATCAGTTTTCATAGCTATCGCTCTGAAATGTGCATCCCATTAATTTTTCTTTTTACTATTTTATAATAACTTTGATCCAACGACTTCAAATTTCAGTCCAGTAAGCATAAGTCTTAGTGAATTAAACAGAATCTCTTGGTAAGCACATTAAAAACTTATAAACAAGCATAGATCATTTGCAGCTATATTAGGTACGCATCATTTGCAGAAAAAGTACAATCTGCCTAGTGATTTTATGATCAAGCAATATGGGTTGAAATTTCTTCAAATCATTGCAAAACTACAGGAAAAAAGGATATCATAAAATTAAGATAGACATTTGTAGAAATTGGCTCAAGTTTTTCCTACAAGAGTAAAAATAAACTTTTCAGAATGGTTAGCCCACTCATGATCTTCAGTTTTCAGGTAAGAAAAGTCACTAGAAGCAAGAGTCATATTTCTCCATTGAAAACAGCTGTACAAGTCAGTAAGAAAAAGAATAGAAGTTTTGAAATAAGAAGAAACAATTAAAATAAAAGCAATTTCACAGAACTTAGACTGTGAACATAATGGAGGGGAGGACAGTACTGCCTCTGATAACTTTATTGTCATCCCAAGAAAATACTATGCTTTTCGGAAAGAACAGCTATGTAAAAGCTTCAACTACCAATCAGAATAAAACATAAACTCCTTAAAAATGATACAATTTACATGGCACCCATTATGATGATACATGAGATCAGCCTGCATGAGTGCTGTTCAAGTGAAAGATAGTTCGTACTTTGCAAAAGTGGTAACTGCAATACTATTTCAGCTCTCTATATAAACTCTGACCAAAGAATGACCCAATTTAACCAAACAATGTTATTCATTATTGTCTTAAATATATTTTTTTAATTATAAAAATACATGCTTGTTTCAAAAATTCAAAAAGTGATTCAGAATAGAAAATAAAAAGTTAAAGCTTTTCCTTGAATCTAATTACACTAGTTCAGTGTATTATTGTCATAAATTTTTCTATGTAAATGAAAACAAACACACATGCATGTAACATATATACATCTATACTTTTTATATAGATGGGATCAAATAAAAGATACTGTCTCACTACTTGCTTTTTTCATTTGGCACTCTATTACGAACATCCATTTTACATGTTGAGAACCAGCTCTTTGGGTCTAAGTTACCAAGGCAGATGTGTCCTTAAGCTCTGGTTTCTGGCATTTTCCCAACCATCTAAATGTTTTAATAACTGATTTTTATATTAAAAAGTTCTGACTTCGAGCATCAAAAGAGGCACATAGTTCAATAGAACAGAACAGAAAATAAAAAAATTAATCCACATATCTACAGCCAACTGATTTTTGACAAAGGCACCAAGAACACTCATTGGGAAAGGGCAGACTCTTCAATAAATAGCTCTGGGAAAATTGGATAACCATAGGCAGAAGAATGAAACTAGACTCCTACACCTCTCTCCCTATATAACAATAAACTCAAAATGGATCAGACTTAAATGTAAGACACAAGACTATACATCTATTACAAGAAAACATGGAGTAAATGCTTCAGGACACTGGTTTGGGAAAAGACTTTATGAATAAGACCTCAAAAACACAGGCAACAAATGCAAAAATAAACAAATGGGACTATATCAAACTAAACAGCTTATGCACAGCAAAGGAAACAATCAACAATGTGAAAAGTCAACCTAGAGAATGCGAGAAAATAATTGCAAACTATTCATCCAATCAGGGAATTAATATCCAGAATATACAAAGAACTCAAAAAAGCCAAAAAAATCAATTTCAAAAATTGGCAAATTATCTGAACAGACATTTCAAAAGAAGACAGACAAATGGCCAAAAAAAATATAAAAAAATGTTCAACATCACTAATCATCAGGGAAATGCAAATCAAAACCACAATGAGATATCATTTCACCCCAGTTAGGATGACTATAATAAAAAAGATGAAAATTAACAAATGCAGGTGACGATGTACAGAAAAGGGAACTCTTACACACTTTAGGTAGGAATGTGAACTAGTACAGCCACTATGGAGCACAGTATGGAGGTGCCTTGAAAAACTACAAATAGAACTATGATTTGATTTTCCAAAGAAAAGTATCTTTTAAACAATAAAGAAATTGGAGGGAAGTTGTTTTTAGTAATCTATGAGACAGGAAAATGCAATGTGGCAAATTTGATGATGCTTAATTCAAGCAACAGATTCTGATAAGAATAAAGGTAACTGGGTCATCAGGGTAGCCATTTTATGAGATATTCAGAGTACTATTTATTAAAATGAGAAGCTCTGGTAATTTGATCTACATTTTCCTTTACGTGCTCATTATATGTAAAGCAATTTTGAAATAATTATTATCTAGGAGTGTTGCCCTTTAGAAAGAAAATACTAATGATATAAAAGGGTTAAGTAGACAGACATTTTAATTTAATATTAAATGTGGATCATCATTAGATTCTGAAATTTTTCTTCTGAAGATTCTGTGTGTCCTCCTAACTAATAATATTTTGTGAGGTATTACCATTTAGAAGTTTTAGAAGTTGGTTGCTAAAACACCAATTCTTTAAAGCCTGAAAATTTAGTAAACTAATGTAATTTGTTGCATGACAGATATGTATCAGTAATTTGGGCACAATTAAGAGACAATTGTTAAGTAAAATTAGGATGCAATTAAAGGCTAAAAACAAATTTTATTTGGACAGCAAGTAAAAATGGTACTGCTGGTTGAGTGCAGTGGCTCATACCTATAATCCCAGCACTTTGGGAGGCTACGGTGGGTGGATCACTTGAAGTGAGGAGTTCAGGACCAGCCTGACCAACATGGAGCCTGACCAACCCATCTCTACTAAAAATACAAAAATTAGCTGGGTGTGGTGGCAAACGCCTATAATCCCAGCTACTTGGGAGGCTGAGATAGAAGAATCTCTTGAACCCGGGAGGTGGAGGCTGCAGTGAGCCAAGATCATGCCATTGCACTCCAGCCTGGACAACAAAAGTGAAACTCTGTCTCAGAAAAAAAAAAAAATGATACTGCTGTGAGGAAGCCAGTTCATTTATTCAAGAAGTTAATTAGTACAATATTAAATGTATTCTTGTGCAGAGCAATACTCTGAGCAAGAACAAGGGATTATAAATAAGAAAATATCTTGGTCCCAGTCCCAGGTAAATTTAAAATAAACATAGGAAAAGAACATTGTGTGTACACATAATAAATGACCTATGTGGCTCTGTTATACTGTTTATCATAAAGCATACAAAAATGTAATACACTCCAAGCAAATAAGCCCTGAAGGAAAGGAAGAGTTAAAGAACTATGTTCCATTGGATAAGTATTCCTCGAGGAGATAAGTTTAGTAAAAACTGATTGAACATGCACTATGTCATAAGAGTTTTACATGTATTATGTCATTTCAACCTCACCATTGCTCTATGAGTTGGGTATTATTATTATCCTCATTCTACAGATAAGAAAATTAAGGCATAGAGAGTTAAGAAATTTGCCCAAGGTCACTGGAGGGTAAAAGACACAGCTTGTACTTATAGACTTGTTTGATTCAAGACAGTGGTGTGTCACTAGAAGTTTGAGATTAGAGCAAGGATATAAGTGTTTTCAGAAACACCTTTCAAAGAACCATGTATAGCATATCTGAGAGGCTTAGGAGCAGTTTGGACGCTGCTACAAGCAGATTGGTCAGCTAGTCTAATCATTTATGTAATTCTCTTTTCTGTCATATTTAATCTTTCTTACAAAAAAGGCTAAACATATTCTCATGATGTAGATAATGAAACAGTGATAATTAAGGTATATAGTTACCTCTAAACAAAAAAAAAATTCTTATTCTTTTAGATAGATAAACACTGGTTATAAGAGAAGACAGACAAACCTGGTCAATATTATAATTTTAAAATTTTGTTTACATCTGTTTTAAGAGAGTTGCTAAATCAAAGTAATGAATCTAGAGAACATATACCTTTATTTCTTCTTTCTCTAAGAAGCAGATTTTTTTAACCAAAAGCAACAATTAGTTCACTGACATCTTGTTTGTTTACTCACTTCTTAGAGAATTGCGAAGTGTTAGCTACCATCACCTTGAAAGTATCAATAGTGGATTTGCTGAAGCATTAGTCTACACTACATACTAAACATATACTTTCATAGAAACATCTGCCAAAATGGAGAACAACTAATTTTTTTCTCAGAGGACGTACCTAATGAAATTAATGAAATGTATTTGGATATTCTGGATAAAAATTAGCAGAAAATGTCACTTTGGGCTTCCTCTTTGTCCAAATAAATTGTAAAATGTGGAAATAACCATTGAAAAGGTCAATATACAGATAGATATAAGATATATAAGATATCACATAAGATATATATCTTATATATGAGATATATACATATGTATCATATGTATATAAGATACATCTGTCTCTATATAATAAACATTGTTCACTTTTCAAAGCATTTGGATTTTTCCTTCCATTTTAGTAAAACTAAATATAATACTTTCAAACTTGCAATAAAAAGGTTTGCTTTATTTGAATTTTAGGATGAAAATTCTTCAGATGAGTACTAGAGGCAAAAGATTCTTGATTACCTTGTAAAAGCATTCCTCTGTGATGTGGTTTTATATTTTTGAAGAACGTATGCTGTTTGTACGTTGGAAACTAGCATTAGCAACAAAAGCAAAAATAGACAAAATGCATCACATCAAACTAAAAAGTTTTTGCACAATAAAGGAAATAAACAAGTGAAGAGGCAACATATGGAATGGCAGAATATATTTGCAAACCATACATATGATAAGGGGTTAAATATTCAAAATATATAAGGAACTCAAACAACTCAGTAATTTAAAAAAATAATTTTTAAAAATGGGCAAAGAATTCAGAGATGTTGTTCAAAAGGCATACAAATGGACAACAGGTATATGAAAAAATACTTGACATCACCAATCATCAGGTAAATGCAAATTAAAACCATAATGAGATATCATTTCACTCTTGTTAGAATAGCTATTACCAAAAAGACAAGAGATAAGTTGGAGAGGATGTGGAGAAAAGTTAACCCTTGTAAACTGTTGCTGGTAATGTGAATTAGTATAGCCATTATGGAAAACAGTATGGGCATTCCTCAAAACTACCATAAAAATGGAACTACCATATGATCTAGTAACCCCAGTACTGAGTATATATCCATAGGATATGAAATCAATATATTGCAGACATATCTGAACTCCCATGTCCATTGCAGCATTATGTACAATAGCCAAGATATGGAATTAAACTTGTGTTCATCAATTGATGAATAGATGAAGAAAATGTAGTATATATACACAATAAAGTATTGTTCGGCCTTTAAAAAGGGAAATCATGTCATTTGTGGCAACATAGATAAATCTAGAGAACAATATGCTAAGTGAAATAAGCCAGGTACAGAAAGACAAATCTCATGTGATCTCAGTCACATGCAAAGCATAAAAATGTCAAATTCATAGAAAGAAAGAGTAAAACGGTGGTTACCAGACGATTGGGAGTTAGGGGTTTGAGGAGGTACTGTTCAAAAGATACATTTCAGTTAGACAGGAGGGAGGTAAGAGAGTAGATTTAGAGTGTTCTCACCAGGAAAATATAAGTATTTGAGGTAATACATATGTTAAAATGCTTGATTTAGTCATTCAATAATATACACATATGCCAAAACATCATGTTATACGGCAAAAATATATGTAATTTTTACATAACAATTAAATTTAAAAAAAATAGTGCTACATTAAATATCCAAATTAGGAGCTAATATTCCTTATCTTCCATTGGATTAATTGTAATTTCCCTTTTAAACTCCATGCAGTTAAGGCTATAGTGCAAGAAATGCAATTCAGAAATATTTCCTTAGAAAATAAAAATCTATAATGACACGCCATATTCTGTTCATTTGAGTATATCCTTATTATTGGAATAAGCATAAAATGAAATATTTTTGCTTTGAAAAAAACCATTGCTATTGTTTAAAACATTATAAAACAACCAATGTTTTATTTATTACTACTACTAATAATATCATAACAACCAATGTTTTATTACTATTCTTTTTTTAACCATAATTTATTAACAGCTTGAAAATACTTTCTATTTAATATTTCCATTTTAGCAAGTAGGTCTCTCTTTATCAGATGTGAGAAAAACAAAGACATTATTTGTGCTCCTGAATAATGCTAACTACTATTTCCTGTGGCTGGGCTGTGGACACCTACACAATGGCAACTCCACAGAATAGAAGAACATTTATGTTTCTTTTTGTTATTTGTTTTCTAGGTTTTTACTGCTGTTATCTGACCCTTTATCTCACATACTTGGGAGGAGATGTGAAATGTCAAGGATGAAGATCCAGCTCCTGTGACTGTCTCTACTGTAATGAAATTCTGTTATCACACAATTTTGTTCTCATTCTTTCCCAAATATATCTTAAAAATGGATAACTACCAGTTCTGTCATTAAAATCAGTACACAAAGGAACAGATTAGAGAGTCCAACATAGACCCACACATACAAGGACAATTAATCTTTGACAAATGTGGAAAGGCAAGTCAGTGGTGAAAAGACAGTCTATTCAACAAACAATGCTGGAACAACTGCATATCCATATCAAAAGAAATAAACCTTCAACCACATCTTGTACTTCTTGTAAAAATGTATCAGACCTAAATGTGAAACTTAAAAGTACAAAACTTAAAAAAAAAAAAAAGGAAGAGAATAATCGTGACCTTGGGTTAAGAAAAGATTTCTAAGAGATGACACCCAAAGTATGCTCCATAGAAGAAAATCAAGATAAATTGTACTTCGAAAATTGCAAACTTCTTATCCCAATTACCCTGAGTTGACCATTACCCATTGTATGCATGTATCAAAATTACATGTGCCCTCAAAATATGATGTATGATGTATCAATATAAAAATTACAAATGTTTTCTCTTTAAACAGTGAAAGGCAACCTTAAGGTAATGCAAAGAAAATATGCAGTCTGGGAGAAAATATTTGCAGATGCCATAACTGATAAAGAACTTGCATCCAGAGTATATAAAGAACTCTCAAAACTTAATAGTAAAACCACAATCCCATTTTTTTAATGGACAAAATACAAATGGTCACTTCACCAAAGAAGCTATGTGGATGGCAAATCAGCACATGACAAAGTGTTCAACATCATTAGTCATCAAAGAAATATAAAAAATTAAAATCACAATGAAATACTGCTGAATATCTATTAGATTGGCTAACTTTTATAACATTGTCCATATCAAGTGTTGGCACTGTTGATGGAAATGCAAAACAGCCACTTTGGAAAACAGGTAATTCCTTAAAAAGTGAAACATACACATACCATATGATCCAGTCATTCCACTCCTATGTATTTTTCTAAAAGAGATTAAAACATATGTCCATACAAAACTTGTATACAAATGATCATAGCAGCCTTATTTGTAGTAGCCCAGAACTCAAAACAACAAAAATGCCCATCAAAAATTGTAGTATTGCCAAGTAATGAATAATTACTCAGCAATAAACAGGAAAAATAAACTCCTGATACACACAACATGAGTGAATTTCAATAATAATTCTGGTAGTGAAAAACAGACAAAAAAAGAGAGACATACTACATTATTCCACCTATAAAATTTTAGAAAATGCAAATTAATCTATAGGAACAGAAAACAGACCAGGGATTGTCTAGGGACAAGAGGAGAGATTCAAAGATATATAAGGAAATTGTTGGGGATGGTACAATTCTCATTATTTTGTCTGTGGTGATACTTTCACCGAATCTTACAAAACTGTATACTTTACATGCCATTATTGTGTGTCTATTATACATCAAGAACATGGTTTTTAAAAAGGAATTAACTTGTGTATTCAGATAAAACTTGTACCAGAAGAACAGGAAAAAGAGTCATTCAAAAATAAATGAACTTGCAATGATTTGCTTTTTGATATCTATAACAAAAGATATGCTGCTATACTTGTCATTATATACTTTGTGTGTTTGTGTGGCAGGAGTGGGTGGTGGAAGGGATTGTGTGTATGTTCATATTAAGGGAGGTATCAACAGATATTAATGTACTATGTTCAGTCTGAGCATACTATCAGATTCTGTGTTATGTATCATCTCAGGTAGAAACAGGAACATTTAGCCCTCCCCCCAAAAAATATCATCTATGAATTGAACAAAGAACATATCACTATGCAAATAATTTATATTTAGCCTTACTAAGAAAAACAAGCATATGATATGATAAAACTAATACTTATATTTCACAGTAGAACAAATAGGATATTATTTTCATTTAGGTACCTGCTACATGACATTAAATAAGCAAATTGATCCAAAAAAAGCTACAAAAATAAAAGTACGTTACAAGATACTTATGTATACACAATGAAAGTAGAGTATTGTGATTAGAAAAAGTCATCTACTTTCAACCATTTTCATTGTCTACCTCTACGGAAAAAATAATTCCAAACTGAAAATCACAATTGTTGATTAATAGGTTATGTTTGTGTGATGTTTTTGTAAGCTTTTTTCTATTTTTCTTCCCCATGTTCTATTCCAAACTTTTCCAGAATCAGTGTGAGTGGTTAAGTAGTAATCCATAATCCTTGAAAAGCATCCAAAAAACCCCCAAGCATCCATAAAAAAAAAAAACAGTTTTAATATGAAAGTAATTGAAAGTAACTTAGTCACATTTGCCCAATATCATGAGTTATTTCCTGAAGAAATCATAGTTGCCTTAAGTAAGTCAAGGCCAAAATCATTTTACCTTTAGGATTTTACCACTGATTAATTTCTTGCTTAATTCAGTGGAAAACAAATAAAAATATGAATAGACATTTCTCAAATAAACAATAAACATATAAAAAGACAATTTTACCACTAATCTAAGAAATACAAATATATAACATTGATAAATTAATTTGGAGATGTTGATTACAAATGTAAGTAGTGATTACTTATCTGTGGTATTTTGAGTTACTTTTAATTTATTCTTTGTATTTCGATGTACTGTCTGACTTTATCAATGAACACATACAATTTTCACAGAATGTAAAATTATCTTAAAATCGACTCATCAGTTGTTTGCAGAAAAAGTCTGACCAATGAATCAGAAAAGAATTTAGAAACAGACCCAAGCAATTTCTTTAATGTGATCAAAGTAGCATTTCAAGCAGGCATGAGATAGAAAGACTACCAAATAAATGGTACTAGAAAAATTAGCTAGCTAATAAAAATAAATATTTTAACAATCTGGATTCCTAACTCATGACTGACTCTAAAATACTAATTCCTGATGCTACAAAATTAAAAACATAAGAGCATATATTTTTTTAAATCTCCATAATTTAAAATAAAAATAGTAAGTTGCAGAACAAAATTTATGGTATAACCCCATTGATGTAAATCATTGTTTCTATAACATTTGTTTTGATTAAAATTATTCAGTGAAAGAATATGCACTTAGTAAGTTTAATTCACCATTATACTACAGTCCTTTACCACATTTGCAGGGCATATGACAGGCACAAAAATATGTTAGTTTAATGGCAAAAAAAGAAACTTTATGCACTGTTGGAACTGTAAATTGTGATAATCATTCTGCAGAGAGTTTGGCAATATGCATACAATAATAATTTCATAATATGAAATGATTATCCTCAGAACATCCATTTCTAGGAATTTATCTCATGACTGATTTTCACAAGTGCATAGAAATATATGTTTTAGGTATCCAGGGACACTTTTATCATAACAAGAAAATAGTATGCATTTAAGGGGAGAGATGGTATAGAAATAGCCACCCTATAACAGGAATTTGGTCAAATAAATAAAGGTAATTATTTCCATGGAATATGCATTTCTTTAAAAATAAGATGTCAATCATTTGCCATGAAAATATAACCATTAGTAATTGATAAATGAACAGATTACAAAACATAATATGGTATCACATAGATAAAGCAGTATATATAAATAGGCAGGTATGTATATGCACAAGGAAATTTCTGGAAGAAAGTGCATCAAAATGCTAGTAATCCTTATCATTTGGTGGGTTAAGACTGTGTGTTTTCACTACCACCGGAATTTTCTATATTGAGGTTTTATCTTTGCAATGTTCACAGACTTTGACAATTAGAGAGAAACAAAAGTAAATGCATTTATGAAACAGAAAAGCGTTTCCTAACTTTTAAAAAACATGACTACATGACAAAGCACAGATTCTATAAAGATTAATCTAACTTTAATACATTTCTTCATTTGAAATGAACAATTTATCATATTTCATATTTTAATTTACCACTGTATTCTATGATCAGGTTTAGATAGTTAATGCTGTTAAGTGGGTTATTTTCTGCATTAGTATGCCAAATCACCTCTGTGGATTTTCCTGTTCCCATAGAATTATCAAGATAATTAACTAAAATAAATCTCTAAATGACTGTATCCTGTAAACTTTTATTCAGATGGAGATGAGTAATTTTTCTCATTCTTTAAAATGTGCTAAATATGTTCCTTACCTTTCAACGAAAAGTAAATACTCGTCTTTTTTTATTGTACCAAGGGAGTTGTTCTGTAGCAGAAAAAAAAAATCCTGTAAATAAAAATAACAAATACCCGTTTTTAAACTTCATTTTGCAAAAGTTTATTCACATATTACTGGACTTGTAAATCATACTTTAATATGGCTAGAATTTTACAACATTAGAAGGAAATTGGTGGCAGATGACATCGCAAACACTGACAGAAGATGCACATTCATTAGCACAAATTCCCCCTCCCATCCCACTGTTCTTGGAATTGAAACCTGCTGCACAAAAGTATAACGCACATCATTTGCTTTTTAACAATACTACCTAACATTTAATACCTCTTTGTTTTATCTACAAGGTTGTTGCAAGCATTGAGAAGGGATAGGTGGCTAGGTAGCAGCAAGGTTGGGGTATAATATACGCCAGCCTAAAAAGAGAAATATAATAAAAATGGTGTAACTGACTCACGGCAGCATGGGTTCGCAAACCTTGTAGATGGATATAAACCAGGCTTGCCAAACATCACAGACAGCACTTATTAAATCAGCTTCGTGGAATGCAATACGCCTGCTGTCTAGTCCCTCCCCCCTCTGCCAATAACCGACTCTCCCCTTTTTCATCCAGTGTAAAAATACATGCTCATAGAATATTTAGAGAAAATCGTTTTGTTTTTAAATCGTCCACAGTCACACTACCCAATGACGCCATTTAGACCATTTTCATTCAATTTTTTTTAAACAGGTTTTTGTCAGGAGACCCGTGACAAACTAAACGGGAAATTGGGATGGGCGGATAGCAGAAGGAAGACACCCCTCTTCTGCCCTTGTTAGGAACTATGGCTGGCATTTTAACCCCATGTCTACGTTTTTTTTGTTTGTTTGTTTTTGAATTATAAAACTATAAATATAGACTTTTTAGGGGGCAGGGGGTACACCATCCCGGGGGTCGCACCTCAGCCAGCGAGCAGCGTCTGGGAAGGTGGGCGGAGCCAGGAGCAGTGGCGTTTGGCCGTTCGTTGGGCTTACGGTTTGTCAATTAAGGTGGACCAGCAAATGAGGAGCGAACTAAAGGCACACTGGGAACGAAATGAACGGCAGGTCTGACTGCAAGGGGAGGGGGCTCGCGATCTAAAACGAGAAGAGATCTCGGGGTCTCATACTGCGCCATTCGGCTGCGGCACACTCCGGCACTCCGTAGCTTCAGCCGAGAGAGGCCTTGCAGCTACCGCTGTCGCCCAGGCGTCTACTGCCGCTACCACTTCAGCGCCGGCCTCTGCATCCTCAGCTCCAGCTCCGCTCTGCGCCGCTGCTGTCATCGCCTCTGCCATCGCCGCTGCCACCTCCGCAGCCCGGGCCTCCGCCGCCACCCAAGCATCCGTGAGTCATTTTCTGCCCATCTCTGGGCGCGCAGTCTCCGCGGTAGAGTTTTGCAGGCTTGCAAAATGGCAGAAGCAGATTTTAAAGAGGTCTCGGAACCTGTCGCCCAAAGTGTTGCCGAAGAGGAGATGGCTAGCTCGGCTAGTGATTCTGGGGAAGAATCTGACAGCAGTAGCTCTAGCAGCAGCACTAGTAGCAGCAGCAGCAGCAGCAGCAGCAGCAGCAGTAGCAGCAGCAGCAGCGGCAGTAGCAGCACTAGCAGCGGCAGCGGCTTATATAGAAAGAAGAGGGTACCTGAGCCTTCCAGAAGGGCGCGGCGGGCTCCGTGGAGAACAGATTTCGTGTTTAAGCTGCCTCAGGCTGTTAGAAATCGTGTGCAAGCGCTTAGAAACATTCAGGATGAATGTGACAAGGTAGACACGATGTTCTTAAAAGCAATTCATGATCTTGAAAGAAAATATGCTGAACTCAACAAGCCTCTGTATGATAGGCGGTTTCAAATCATCAATGCAGAATACGAGCCTACAGAAGAAGAATGTGAATGGAATTCAGAGGATGAGGAGTTCAGCAGTGATGAGGAGGTGCAGGATGACACCCCTAGTGAAATGCCTCCCTTAGAGGGTGAGGAAGAAGAAAACCCTAAAGAAAACCCGGAGGTGAAGGCTGAAGAGAAGGAAGTTCCTAAAGAAATTCCTGAGGTAAAGGATGAGGACAGTGAAGTTCCTAAAGAAATTCCTGAGGTAAAGGATGAGGACAATGAAGTTCCTAAAGAAATTCCTGAGGTAAAGGATGAAGAAAAGGAAGTTCCTGAAGAAATTCCTGAGGTAAAGGATGAAGAAAAGGAAGTTCCTGAAGAAATTCCTGAGGTAAAGGCTGAAGAAAAAGCAGATTCTGAAGATGGTATGGAGGCAATCCCTGAAGTAAAAGAAGATCCTAAAGAAGCCCCCCAGGCAAAGGCAGAAGATAAAGAACAGCCTAAAGCAACAGAGGCTAAGCCAAGGGCTGGAGTAAGAGAAGCTCATAAAAGAGTTCCTGAGGAAAGGCTTCCGGAAAGAGTAAGTCTTAAAAGAGCTAGGAGGGGAAAGCCTAAAAGAGAAGACCCTAAAGGCATTCCTGACTATTGGCTGATTGTTTTAAAGAATGTTGACAAGCTGGGGCCTATGATTCAGAAGTATGATGAGCCCATTCTGAAGTTCCTGTCTGATGTTAACCTGAAGTTCTCAAAACCTGGCCAGCCTGTAAGTTACACCTTTGAATTTCATTTTCTACCCAATCCATATTTCAGAAATGAGGTGCTGCTGAAGACATATATAATAAAGTCAAAACCAGATCACCATGATCCCTTCTTTTCTTGGGGATGGGAAATTGAAGATTGCAAAGGCTGCAAGATAGACTGGAGAAGAGGAAAAGATGTTACTGTGAAAACTATCCAGAGTCGCACAACTGCTACTGGAGAAATCCAGCCAAGAGTGGTTCCTAATTCATCATTCTTCAATTTCTTTAGTCCTCCTGAGATTCCTATGATTGGAAAGCTGGAACCACAAGAAGATGCTATCCTTGATGAGGACTTTGAGATTGGGCAGATTTTACATGATAATGTCATCCTGAAATCAATCTATTACTATACTGGAGAAGTCAATGAATATGGTTCCTACTATCGAGTTGGCAAAGATTACGGAAACAGGAAGTATAGAAAATAAAGAGGTCAATCTGAAAGATTTTTCAAGAATCTTAAAAATTCAAGAAGTGAAGCAGATTCATACAGTCTTGAAAAAAGTAAAACCCTAACCTGTGACCTGAATACTATTATTTCTTATAGTCATGTTTTAGTAGTTTCTTGGTAGTCTGTATTTGAAAAATTGTCCTAAAAAGTGTCTAAGTGCCAGTTTATGCTATCTAGACTGTGGTAGTATAATATTCTTCAAAATATGTAAGCTGTTGTCAGTTATCTAAAGCATGTTAGTTTCGTGCTGCAGAGTATTGACTTTTGTGATGCCCTTTGGTCATGTTCCTGTTAGACTGTAGCTGTGAAACTGTCAGAATTGTTAACTGAAACAAATATTTGCTTGAAAAAAAAAAGTTTATGACGTACCAATGCAAGTGTTTTATTTTTTTCTTTTTTCCAGCCCAGAAGACTAAAGTTTAAATCTGCTTGCACTAGCTGTGCCTTCATTAGTTTGCTATAGAAATACAGTACTTATGCTAACTAAAACAGTGTATTTTGAAGTTTGACTGCTTGAAAAAGATTAGCATACATTTAAGAATGTCAAGACCACATTTGATTCAGTTGAGTGCTTGTGTATGTGACATATAGTGGCCTATAAATTTAATCATAATGATGTTATTGTTTACCACTGAGGTGTTAATATGACGTAGTATTTATAAAAAGTTCATTCACCTTGTATTGTGTAACTGTAAACTAAAGATACCATGTTTTCTTTGTATTGTGTTCTACTTTCACTGAAAATAATCACTTCATTTGATACTGTTTTTCATGTTCTTTTATTGCAACCTCAAATAAATATTAAAGTGTGTTATACTATAAAAATCTAGCCTTCTGACTATAAAAGAGGGATGCTTATCATAGAAAAAAGTAGAGGATCACACGGAAAAGGACAATTTAATAAAAGATAACTATTATTAACATTCTGATGTATTTTCCACATCTTAGTTTTTCTGTTAGAGGACACTCATTCAAGGTTTTGGAGAGTAACGGGACAAAGAGAAGGAACAGGGCATGGAGGGAAAGGAAGGGTAAGGGAGGAGAGAGTGGGGATGGCTAAGGGAGGAGGGATAAAGGAGGGGTGGAGAAGAAAGCAGAAAGGTGAGAAAGGGAAAGGGGGGCGGGGGGAAGGGGGAGAGGGATCTGGAGAGAAGAGGGGAAGGAAAGCTGGAATGTATCAATCACAAAGGCCATTTATATATAAGACAAATTATGGATGTACCCTTCACCTTGACGTGGGAGGAGGTCACACTACCTTGGCTAATTTTTTCTTATAGGTGACATCAGGCTCTCATCTCTTCTCCACCATGCAGCTTGTCACAGAGTAATTAGATCCTAAGATTTTGGTTTGAGATAAGTGGGAGCAGGTTCCCTCACACTTAAACTCAGTTTACCAGGCAGCTTTGACCTGGATATAAAGGGAGAAGCACAGCAAATAATAAAATGGTATCTTATCTCACATTTGTCATTTCCAAGTCCACATATGTTTTTCTTGAAGCATCACACACTGGGGTCTGTTGGGGGGGAAATAGGGGAGGGACAGCGGGGGGTGGGGAGTTGGGGAGAGATAGCATAGGGAGAAATGCCAGATATAGGTGATGGGGAGGAAGGCAGCAAATCACACTGCCATGTGTGTACCTATGCAACAATCTTGCATGTTCCTCACATGTACCCCAAAACCTAAAATGCAATAAAAAAAAAAAAAACTCATAGGAAACTGTAGCCAAAGTAAGACAGGATTTTAGAATTTCTGGCTCTCTAGGCATGAAATGATCTACAATAGTCTTCCATACCCCACCATATATAGTTTAGCGTCTTGCTTTTGTCTCTGCTTAACAATAGTCCCTCCCCCGACTTCTGTAATGTAAAAATATTACAACCAATGTCGTATTTAGCCAACCACATGTGTTTGGATAGTTAGGTATTTTTTGTAATTTCCACAACATCGGGAAGCAAATTGTTTTTAGCAATACCACAGTATTTTTTTTTTTTTAGAGTGCCTGTTTTATTTCTGAGATCTTTGCATCCGTGAAGAATGGATATGGCAGATTTACTTATATGCCAGAACCAAATGAAGACTATAATAAATATAGTGTACCTGGCTCCTGCTGCATAGGTGTTTAACTTGGATATATACCGTACTTGCCAGACATCACAGAGAGCAGGAAACTTCTACATGGGATGCAATATGCTTTTTGCATCTTAGAACTCTTACTGAAGTATTTAGCATCTTCCCTTTCTGTGTTTTCCATATTAAAGGAACACATGTTATAATAGAATATTTGCAAAATAGAAGCAGAAATGCAGAAGATAAACATCACTCAGAAGCACACTATAGTAAGATATGCCCTTTTTGTGGATTGGTGTATTTTTTCCCAGTTTGTCTCTTGATAAGGTTTTATTACTGCTCTTTTTAACTTTAAATCTAGGGAGGGGGTAGGGTTGCAGGGAGCCAAAGGTTTATCCATCAGTAAGGATGGGATACTGGAAATGCAATCAGTCTGTAGTGTATGCTTCAACCACCTCTACATGTGAAGGAAGGTGAGCAGAGCCAGGAAATCCGTTGGGCTGGCACATGTATTGGTCTGCATGTTTGCCCATCACATTTGTTCAGGTAATGAATGATGTTAGATGGAGAAGCCCACTGGGAGCTAAGGCAAGGGGGAAGGGGAGGTAGTGAGAAGTGTTCAATGGGTCTTCTACACCTTCCTTATGGTGTGCCGTTTCTTGCTGCTGTGACTAAAAGCTGAGGCCAGCTGCCCCCAGCCCGAGGAATAGGTCACCTCCTCCTCCAGACCGCGCCCCCACCCTCTCTTTGTCTTCCTTTGCAGTCCAGACCACCTCCTTATTAATGAGCTCATTCCTCTCCTGAGTTGGGCTTTGAATATCCACCTAAATCTTGGGTCTTTTTAGTTTAATGTGGCACACTCAGATAACAAGAGACATTCCTAAGCAGCAGTGACAGAGACTACTAAAAAGGTTTTGGAAGGAACCTGAGCTGAGTGAAGAAAGTGACAACACAGTCAAAGGATCCAAATGCCCCACTCTGCAGCCTGGAGTGCTCCAAGCCTGGAGGTGCTACACTATCTGGCCATGCCAGTTCATTTGCCCTTAAAAATCTTCAGGGCGATGTGATAACATAAAAGCTGATTTTTATCAGGAATTGCAGGCTCTGGGAAAAGGTATATATCTTCACTTTATTAGATGTTTGAGCTCACGAGCACATGTATGAAAATGTGGGATTGTGCCTGCCGATTACAGAATGAAAGTCCTGAAAGTGATGAGGTTTCCAATGAGGAGGATCTGGATTCTGAGGTGACTGGTACAGCTGAGAAACAAAAGGAGGGCCAAAGAGAGGAAAGGAGAAAAATGATTTAGAAAAAAAACTCCATAAAGTACTGACCATGTGCTGACTTTTTAAAGTTATATTTTATTTGAACAAAATATTTCAAAACCAACGTGTTGAAGAAGATAGGAGCTGATGTTAAAATGAGATTTCCTGATCCCTTTCTCTTTGAATATTCAGAAAATAAGGTCTGCAAAGAATGTCACCTAGACCAAAGGAAAATAAATAACATCCTTCTAAAAGTAAGATAATCACATTTTAAAAGGGACTCTCCAACCTAAACTGAACAAATTCCCAAAGACTATTTATTTCCTTCGGTGCTTTATTTCCTTTGATTTTCTTGAAATGTTACAGTACTTGAAAGTGGAACCCATGAAGAAAAAAGTCAGGTTCATTTATAACTTTGTGATTGATAGAATTTAAGTCACATGCTTTTCTAATTCAGAAATGAGATTTACATTAAACAGAAGAGTGTGTTGGAACCTAGGATGACAGCAAAACTGAAAGGCTGACAGATCTTGACTCAAGTATATGATGGAAAAGCTGAGTTCTCAAGATCTGGAAAACACTGAACATCTGAACTCAGAAAACAACATGATTTGAAGAAGCAGAGTGTATGACCTGCAGTATAATATTTCAACACAATTATGCATTACCTAAAATTTTACATTTTGTGTTTTTTGTAGAGTATATTTTTAAAATGTCAAAAAGGAAATGTTTTAGTATTAAAAGGCATAGCATTTAGAAATATACCTTTCTTTGAGATGAAGAACATACCAAATTCTCTAAAGGATCTTTTATTTATTGCTATGTAATTTAGTCCTTATGATGTAATTTTATGATATAGCTATTAGGGAGCTATAGTAAATATTCTCAGACATTTTCAATGAAGCTAATATTCACTTGAGGAAGAATACACTTGAAGAATGCATCCAAGTGTACATTTTACTTCAGCTCAGAAGTAGGAAGCATTTAATCATCTTGTACCAAGTGTACCTACATTATTTTGCTATAAAAATAGACTTATTTATTATGCAATGGTACATTACAAAATTTTAGCACTTGCATAAAGTAACACAGAGCTAAGAATTTTCAGGAACCCATTAAATATAAATTTTCCTAGATTATTTATAGTTTTGAATTTTGCATGACACAAATATATAAAGGAAAAAAAATTGTAATTAAGATGTTACATTCCATAGTAGTGTTACTAAAAGTTGCTGTTTCCAAGTAGTTTCCTCACTCAACCTTTATTCTTCAACTGTGTTTGTTATTATTAAATCATTATGCTTAATTACCTACGTTTGAAGATGATTAAGCATATTTTATTTGCACTGTGTTTCACCAAAAGTTATATTTTTGTATTATTATATCTTCTGATTATAAAATGTGTCCGGTATAGAAAATTTGGAATATATATTGAAAAGTACAAAATAATTTGAAACTATTTGAAATTTATTTGAAATTTGACACTTTATATGAAAACATTTGTATGTATATGTCTTTAAACATGATAATTACTATTTTATACCTTTCATTTTCATTTATTATATTTTGAAGTACTTTCTATATCAGCATGTAAATCTTCACTCTTTTTAGTTTGATTTATAATTGATGTGTAATAATTGTACTTTTTATATATGTATATTCTTTTTTTGTTATACGTTAAGTTCTGGGATACACTTGCAGAACATGCAGGTTTGTTACATAGGTATACATGTGCCATAGTGGTTTGCTGCACCCATCAACCCATCATCTACATTAGGTATTTCCCCTATTGCTATCCCTCCCCTATTCCCCCACCCCCTGACATGTCCTGGTATGTAATGTTCCCCTCCCTGTGTCCATGTGTTCTTATTGTTCCACTTCCACTTATGAGTAAGAACATGTGGTATTTCATTTACTTTTCCTGTATTAGTTTGCTGAGAATGATGGTTTCCAGCTTCATCCATGTCCCTGCAAAGGACATGAACTCATCCATTTCATGGCTGCATAGTACTCCATGGTGTTTATGTGCCACATTTTCTTTATCTAGTCTATCATTGATGAGCATTTGGGTTTGTTCCAAGTCTTTGCTATTGTGAACAGTGCTGCAATAAACATACATGTGCACGTGTCTTTATAGTAGAAATGATTTAGAATCCTTTGGGTATATACCCAATAATGGGATTGCTGGGTCAAATGGTGTTTCTGGTTCTAGATCCTTGAGGAATCACCACACTGTCTTCCACAATGGTTGAACTAATTTACACTCCCACCAACAGTGTAAAAGTGTTCCCATTTTTTGACATTCTCTACAGCACCTGTTGTTTCCTGACTTTTTAATGATCGCCATTCTAATTGGTGTGAGATGGTATCTCATTGTGGTTTTGATTTGCATTTCACTAATGACCAGTGATGATGAGCTTTTTTTCATATGTTTGTTGGCCACATAAATGTCTTCTTTTGAGAAGTGTCTGTTCATATACTTTGCCCACTTTTTGATGGAGTTGTTTCTTTTTTTCTTGTAAATTTGTTTAAGTTTCTTATAGATTCTGGATATTAGCCTTTTGTCAGATGGATAGATTGCAAACATTTTTCTCCCATTCTATAGATGGCCTGTTCATTCTGATCGTAGTTTCTTTTGCTGTGTAGAAGCTCTTTTATTTATTTATTGTCAATTTTGGCTATTGTTACCATTGCTTTTGGTGTTTTAGTTGTGTAGTCTTTGCCCTTGCCTATGTCCTGAATGGTATCGCCTAGGATTACTTCTATGGTTTTTATGGTTTTAGGTCTTACGTTTAAGTCTTTAATCCATCTTGAGTTAATTTTTGTATTAACACTACTGAAGTTGCTTATCAGCTTAAGAAGATTTTGGGCTGAGACAATGGGGTTTTCTAAATATACAACCACGTCATCTGCAAACAGAGACAATTTGACTTTCTCTCTTCCTATTTGAATGTGTTAAACAGCCTAAATGATATTATAAAAAACTGATGAAATAAATGAGGATATCCATTTGATGTGCATTATACAATGTATACATCCTTTGAAACATCACACTGCACCCATAAATATGCACAATTGCTGTCTGATCGAAGATGGCTGAATAGGAACAGCTCCATTCTGAAGCTCCCAGTGATATCAATGCAGAAGGCAGCTGATTTCTGCATTTCTAACTGCGGTACCTGGCTTATCTCATTGGGACTGCTTAGACAATGGGTGCAGCCCACAAAGGGGAGCAGGGAGCAGAAGCAGGGTGGGGCATTGCCTCACCTGGGAAGTGCAAAGGGTTGGGGAACTCCCTCCCCTTACCAAAGGAAGCTGTGAAGGACTGTGCAGTGAGGAACAGTGCATTTCAGCCCAGATACTACAATTTTCCCACAGTCTTCACATCCTGCAGACCATGAGATTCTCTCCAGTGCCTACACCACCAGGTTCCTGGGTTTCAAGCACAAAACTGGACAACCATTTGGGCAGACACTGAGCTAGCTGCATGAGCTTTTTCTTCATACCCCAGTGGTGCCTGGAACCCCTGCGGGACAGGACCATTCACTTCCCTGGAAAGGGGGCTGAAGCCCCCTGGGAGATCCATTGCTCTCTTCAGAGCATCTTTTTCTATGTGACTAGTAATGTTAACCACCAGATTAAGAAAAAGTGTTGCATATGTTACAAACATTATTTTTTCACTTGTTTTTATATTTTTCCCTACAGAAATGTTCATAGTCATATTTATCTTTTTTCCCATTAGGGAATTGGGGTATTTTTGTTAGAAAAATCTTTCTGCACCAAGACCATTGTTTAAAGTTACTTTTGTTTCTTCCAATACTCTTATAGTTTTATTTAAAGCTAAATCTTTATTGAATTATTTTGATGTAAAGATCAAGATAGCTACACTACATTTTTTCTCTCAACGCAACCAGTTTTTCAACACCATTTATTAAATATTGAATATCCAATAAAATTAATTGCTGACTTTATTATCTAATTTATTATTTTATGTGATTGGGCCTATTTTTGGACTCCTGTTTAGAAGTGCTATTCTTGTGGCAGTGTAAATCTTTTTAAACATAAATTTTTTCATATACATTTTAGTATCTAGTAATAGATTTTTTATAAAACTAGTTTTTAAGAATTTCTTGGATATTTTCACCTATTTTTTCCCAAATGAATTGCAGTTTCACTATTTTTTCAACCCCCTCCCCCATCAAAACCTAATATTTAGATTGATATGTTTTGAATTTATAGATCAACTTACAGAGAATCAGGAAATTAATATCATTCAATCTTCTTACCTAAGGTCAATGGGTGCTTTTCCATTTAATTGTATTTTTTATATCCTTCAATAGAATTTTGAAGTTTATTTGTTACATAACATCTGAATCATCTTTAAAAACTTGTCTTTCGTTTTTCCCCCACTTGTTTGTCTTTTGTCTATGCTGTTTTGCTTGTTATTTTAAAATCATCTGTAATTAGGCATTGTGTCCTTTTTTTCTGCTTCGAATGGAAATAACTGGTGTGTAATGTGTGAAGAGGTGGGAGAAAATGAACTTGGTCATCTCAGAAGCTTTAATTCATGTTTGTCTCATAATCATCTTTCTCTAAATTGTCACATCTTCCGCTGAAGTTATTTCTCCTCTTAATTTAGTAGAGGAAGCTCATTCCAGAGCTCATTGCAATCTGTGGAATGAGCTTCAAGTCAGCATGAGTAAGTGAAATACCTTGAGTTAGAGGTGTTCTGTGGAGATCTTGTTTAGTGAATTCATTTTCAACTCACTGGCCAACCTCTGTATAACCGTGTGTTGCTTGTCTATTTCCTCTAGAGGCTCTCAGAAAATGCAGATGATATTCCGGTATAATTTCCCCTTTCTTCCAGCTCCCCTTCTGTGTTATAGTGCTGTTTTCCTAAGGGATCATCCCTGTGGCTTTCACTGTGTGACACAGCCATGAATGAAATGATCAGGGCTTGAATACTCAAGGGAATCTACACCCTGTCTGAAATCTATGGGAGCAAGTGTTAACTCATATTCCTGAATTGTTTTAGTCCAAATGTCACTGTAACTGGAAGATGTTATTTTCAATATGTGGTGTGACGTTGTGGCTAGTTCTTTGATTCATTTAAGATCCTTTATTTCTTTATTTTTTATTCAGAGCACGCTGATGCACAGCCAAGCATGACAGCCATACAGCAACATTGAGGGGACTCTCGAGCTAGAAGTATGTAGTATTCTCTAACTGTACTGATCGCAGAAAACTTTTTCTGCAGCACAACTACCAGCAACTCCCCTAACTAAATAGTGTTCTAGAAACACCAGCTTGGTGAATACTGACTTTGGCCAAAGTGGTAAATTAGTCCAGGTTTACCCACTGGTAAAAGGATTCTTAATCACTATTTTTCTAAACTCAAAATATTGAGATGATTAAATACATACAGAAAGTGGCAAATATAGTACAGAAAGGTCCTGTGTACCCTTCGCCCAGCTGCCCCTAATGGTAACATCTTACACAACTATAGTACAATACCAAAACCAGGAAATATTTTGACATTGGTACAATCCACAGACCTTATTCAGATTGCATTAGATTTTACATGTACTAGTGTGTGTGAGTGTATTTCTAAGCAACTTTATCACATATATGAATTCATATAACTACCACTAAAACCAAGGTTCACAACTTTTTATTACTACAAAGATGCTCCCTTATACTAAACTCTCTCTTTCTCTAATTCCTGGCGACCACTGATTTGTTCTCATTATTTAAATGAAAAAATAATATAGATGGTTATATAAATTGAATTATACAATATGTAACCTTTTGAGATTGGTCTGTTTTCATTCAAGATAATAATCTTGAGGTTCATCTAAGTTGTTCCTGTATCAATAGGTTGTTGTTGTTGTTGTTGTCTTAAATGGGTGAGTGGTATGTTGCATTGTTTTAATCACTAATCTGTCACCATACAATAGGAAATAAAACCAGGTGGAAAGGGAGTAGTAGCACTGCCAGTGGCCAGAACTGCCCACAGGTACAAAAAAAAAAAAAAAAAAAAAAAACAAAGGAATTACGAGATCTTCCTTTGTAATGTCTGAAAGTTTAGTAGTAACAAGAGCAAATGCTTATATGCGTTTACAGTACAAAGGTATGTACAGATTAAGTAATATTCCCAAGCTCACACAACCAGTATGTGGCAAAGCCAAGCTTTAAACTTGGCAGTCTGGCTACAGTTCCTATTCTTAACTGCTATGTAATACCACCTTTTCACCATGCTATATCACTTAGAAGAGGCCAACAAACGTATGAAAAAATGCTCATCATCACTGGTCATTAGAGAAATGCAAATAAAAACCACATTGAGATACCATCAGTCTGGCTACAGTTCCTATTCTTAACTGCTATGTAATACCACCTTTTCACCATGCTATATCACTTAGAAGAGGCCAAGAAACATATGAAAAAATGCTCATCATCACTGGTCATTAGAGAAATGCAAATCAAAACCACATTGAGATACCATCTCACGCCGGTTAGAATGGCGATCATTAAAAAATCTGGAGACAAGAGATGCTGAAGAGGATGTGGAGAGATAGGAACACATTTACACTGTTGGTGGGAGTTTAAATTAGTTCAACCATTGTGGAAG
>CAUYLG010074775.1:0-36030 GCA_963573385.1 Cacajao melanocephalus
TCTGTATTAGAATCTGATGGGGCTGGCTGCTTGTTTGTTATTTTCATCCGTTATTCCTTCCAGTCTCCATTGTTAAGCACAATTATTGGCATAAAAGAGGTTTTTAATACCCATTTTTAGACTGCATTCTAGCCTGGGCAATAGAACAAGAATCCCGTTCTCTCTCCCTCTTTCTCTTCTTCTTTCTTTCTCTCTTACATTATTTTTTTTTCTTTCTTTCACTCTTTCTTTCTTTTCTCTCTTTTTCTTTCTTTCTAAAAAATAAAAAACTTTAAAAAATTAAAAAAAAAAAAGAATCTGATGGAGCATGGGAATTGCATAAGGAAATACATAATATTTTCATTATTTGTTCCAAACTCTAGTTTAAATGAAGTAGGAGAACTTCAAGCAAAATAGGATTAAGTATGATTTTGTTGCAGCATTATTATTGGATTTCTGATACTTTGTGTCATTCTTTGAAATATCTGAAAGAGTGTGCTTATAAGAAACATGAGTGAGATAATACATATGAGGGGGAATTGGAATAGAATTGCTAGTGATACAGGAATTTGTAGAAGCAAGAGAATCAAGGTAAGTTTGAAAACTAAAAAAAAAAAAACTACTTTCTTTTTAGATGATGATACCAAAGTTGTTGACATTTATTATTTCTCCATTCAGATGCCCAAGTTAGCATCTTAGTACCTAGAGGACCAATTCCCTCTGGTCTATGAACTAGTAGAGAGAGGCCTAATCAGAGGAAGGACATTAAGCACCAAGTTAGACGGAATTGTTTTCTCAGAGAATTGTTACCTAAACCTTGGTATTTGAATTCTACTGAAGTTCCAGAGGATACTTTAACTTTTATTAGCTACAGTCTTTTAATCTGTGTTTTGTGTGTTGTTCTTTGTTTGTTTTTTTTTTTTTTTGAGACAGAGACTTGCTGTGTCTCCCAGGCTGGAGTGCAGTGGCGTGATCTCAGCTCATTATTGCCTCTGCTTCCCGGATTCAAGCGATTCTTGTGCCTCAGCCTCCCAAGTAGCTGGGATTATAGGCACCTGCCACTACACCCAACTAATTTTTGTATTTTTAGTAGAGATGGGGTTTCACCATGTTGGCCAGGAGAGTCTTGAACTTTTGACCTCAAGTGATCCACCTTCCTCGGCCTCCCAAAGTGCTGGGATTACAGGTGTGAGCTACCAAGCCCAGCTAATCTGTGTTTTGAGAAATAATATTTTTTAGATTATTTAGCACTAAAGGGCTTGTAAAATACATATGTATATGTATGAGTCTCTATATATGAATCCATGAACATTTATGCCTGAACACATGCACTTTGTTGGCTTCACATTAGTAACTCATGAGATTTTGCTTTCATTTTGTGTAAGTCACTTGTTGAAGACCCCAGGATGAATTGGATGAAGTTTGAGGCTGTTTTGTATATAGCCTGCATTTAATAATCTTTGTTCATGCTTTGTAAGAAATGAAAGGAGAATCCTTTGGGCAAATGGTATTATGTAAAGTGGTGACAAGGAAATCTTTATTTTGACATAGGGACTTAATTACTCGTGAAGTGTATTTGTAGGTAAATTTAAGTTGGTTTGCTTGATACACTTAGTAAATATTAAAAGTGAAATTCAGAGATTCTTCGTCTGTTATACTTACTAGATTTAACAGAACGTACAGGGAGTTACACTGATTCAGAGGGAAAAGGACAAGGAAGGAAATTACTATTTCTATTTAAATAACATTTTTCTTTTCTCCTTTAGTTTGTTTAAAAGTTAAGCCCATATGAAGTGTTCATTTCCTTTTGTCATTAGATTATTAAAGGGTTCAATAATAAGAGCTGTTTGTGGCCATTTGTAATAATCCATCCCAGTTCTAGGTGGTATTTTAAAACTTAAAATAGTAGAGATAGAAGAGAGAAATTCAATGTGCTTCCTTTCATTATGAGTCAGCTTCTTCCAGTCTTGATTAAGCATGATGCTTGTGACAAATACAAACCAAAAGCGTGTAAAAATAACATCCTGTCTCCTGGGAGGATGGACCATTAAACTGTTTTATGAATATGCAAGAGAGGAAATCGGTCCTTCTGATGCATCACGGGATAGTGGAGAGAGTCCCCCTTCATTGGAGGAAAACCAGAGTGAAGGGTGGTTAGTGAAGCCTGTTTAGCATTTTGCACTGATCATCAAACCTAAATAAGTGTTTCTGAGACTTGAGTCAGCCATATTCCACCTGCTCAGTTTTTGCCATATATGCACCACCTGTTTTGCTAAATGCTTAACGTTATTCTTAAAGCAACATTCTTTTAACTTCATTTTAAAAAGAAACTGTGTGTCATGACTGTAAATAGAAAGTCATTGTCATGTGTTGTAAATAGAAGAGTAAAAATAAACAATGAAAATGTAGAGTTAGTCAATTAAAACTGGATAGCCGAAAACTCTGGTCCTTGAGCCTTGCTTTCTCTTTGTCTAAGAGTAAAACTATTCAGTGGGAGTAGAAGTCAGGACAGTGACGGGAAACGGGCCTGAGGAGGGCTTTTGAGGATGCTGGTCCCATTCTGCTCCCGATCTGGGTAGTGGTTAAGGAGTGTGCTCACCTGTGGAATTGTACCAAGATGTATACTTGGGATGAGTTCACTTTCTGTATGTTACATTTGTATAAACTTTATTTTTAAAAGTGGTGTTATCTGTTTTACAGTAGCAAAGACCATGGAACCAACTCAAATGCCCATCATTGATAGACTGGATAAAAAAAATGTGGTACATATATACCATGGAATACTGTGCAACCATAAAAAGGAATGAGGTCATGTCCTTTGCAGGGACATGGATGAAGCTGGAAGCCGTCATCCTCAGCAAACTAACACAGGAACAGAAAACCAAACACTGCATGTTCTCACTCATAGTGGGAATTGAACATGGAGAACATATGAACACAGAAAGGGGAATAGCACACACCAGGGCCTGTTGAGGGGTGGAATGTGAGGGGAGGGAACTTAGAAGACAGGTCAACGGGTGCAGCAAACCAGCACGAGGCCTGTGTAACAAACCCGCACGTTCTGCACGTCGTTTTTTTTTTTTTTTTTTTTTAGAAGAAAGGATTTTTTTTTAAAGTAGTGTTACAAACATTTTTGCCCCAAATTGACTCTGTCCTCTAGGTGTAAGCAGATAGGTTAGAGATTGACAATGGAATGACATCATTGTTAGTCAATATGTCCTGTAAATGGCAGAGCCCGGGGCCACCTAAAACAATGCGAAGTGCTCCCTGACTTCAGCTTGCCCAGGGCTGTCGTGTACCAGTCTGAGCTAACTCCTTCATGTGGCTGCTTTGGTTTGGTTGGTTGGGGAAAGGGAGAGTCCTTGGAGATTAGAATCCACTGTAGAAAGGAAGAATTCTTTCACTGCTGAAAACTCCGAGGCAGGAAGGTAAATACTAATGTCACTGACCAGAAATTGGGGAATCCCTCTTTGATACACGTTTGCTTTTTTGTATACATTTCTGAGAAACTATACTATCTTTATACATTTGTAGCTATCTACTGTATGTACATTTGTCAGTCGTGTGGCCCAAGCATCAATATAAGTACGACTCAAACAGCAACTCATTCTGCGCTGTTCTTTGAAAGAGTATTCTACAAACCTTTTTGGTACTGACCTATAGTAAGAAATACATTTTATATATGACCCAGTATAGCACTCACAAATGTAAGTGGGTCTGGTATGTATGTATAAAAATGAAAAAAAGTTTCATGTGAGTTATTTACCCTTACTACATGCAATGTAGTCCGGTATTTTTATCATTTTTTCTTTTAATGCTGTTTGCCACCCACTAAGTTGATTTCATGGCTCACTAAAGGGCAGTGGCCCACAGTTTGAAAACATTCTGCTTTGGAGGACAGAGCTGTGCCTTTGCGTTAATAGCAGATGTCTTTCTGATATTGTACCCTGGGGTCTGTTGGATCTGCTCATGGCATGACTAAATCAAACCTGTTGCAAAAAGAATGGAGTCAAATTTGATATTAGACTATATAGGACTATATTGTAAAAATAATCTCCTCTACCTGTCACCTTTCCACTTAACGAACTTCTTACTTGAGGCAAAGTTCATGGGCTCTGCACAGCACCAGCAAGCGGATGGTATTAACTGCTGGTCGTTTGCATCATCATAGACTTACCACAAAGGGATGTTGCTCCAGCCTTTGGAGGCTGAACTCATCTCTAAGTGTGGAGCTTTCGTGTGCACGGTAATTTCATCTCGAGTTGAGGACATTTGTATCAGCTTGATGTTTGATGTGGATGCTTTGTGTGGCATGTGTGGTGATTGTCTGCCCTCTGGATTCTGTTGAGAAGGTAGTAAGTTATACGTAAACAGGCTTCTGAATCCAGCATCTCTGAGACCCCCCTGGTGAAGTGTCCCTGTGAGATTTGCAGTTTGTTAGGAAGAGATCAAGGAAGGCCCTGCTTGAGTGTAAGCTCTTGAGAGCAGGGACGCATTGTGCTGTCTACATCCCATATTCTCAATACAAGCACTGTGCCTGGTACAGAGTATTCAGTCAGTAAATGTGTGTCGTCTGACTCAGAAATAGATGTTCAAGTCACACAATCAACTTCTGAGGGCAAAACTGCAGGCAGTCTAACATTAGAAGCATTCAGGGCAGGTGACAGTATGTCATGAGGCCTTGGAGACATTTGATACTTTGACAACACCTCCTGCAGACAGGTGGAATCTGCCAGCTGTCCATACAGGAATAGCAGCGGGTTAAAATAAATATCTGTCCCAGTGCCAGGAGGAATTTAGGAGTAAAGAGTTCCTTTATTTAGAAGCAGGGGAATGAATGGGCTTGCCAGAGAGAAATCGTGAGGAATCCCTAATTTTGCTCTTTTTAAAAAAGATAAATATAATGGTACTATAAGAAAGTCAGGAGTTTAATTTTTGGTATTCCACATTAGGTTTTGTAAAAACTGAACTTTGAACATCTGCTGCATTTATGAATTCCAATATTTGTATTTTAAGTGAACTTTTTCTTAGTTCTGTTTAACAATAAGACTTAGGAAGTTGTGTTGTCTCTGGTTAACTGGCTGTATGCAAGACAGTGTAAGTTTCCTTTAGCAGTTGTGCTTTTTGCTTATGAAGGTGCCAGCTTTGCCACCGTATTTGGGAAATACTTAAAATTGGTCGTGTTTCTCCTCTCCTTCATTGGCTTGGATCTTATGTGCCTGTTGAAACCCGTTTTGGCAATATAAAATCAGTAGCGACTGAGTTCTGGAAGATGCCTTTGCTGACATCTATTTTGAGTATGTCATTTCTTCAGTGGAAGTTTAATCTGTATTGTTGTAATTTCCATACATATTCCAGGAAATAATTGCTTTGCCACAGCTGCTTAATTAAAGCGAATTCTCAGTGAGGTGATAAACCACAGTGGAACTTTCTGAGTGTTTCCGTGGGTGCAGGGATGCGGCAAGGGGGTGGATGCAAATGAGAACATTAAGCAAAGGACCTGAGAAAGGTCTTCATGGCTTCCTACCACCAGGCCACAACCTTGCTTTGATGAGCAAGATGATGTTTGAAGCCTGTAGTAATAAACAGATTTATTTTACCTTTTTATTGTTAGGTATCTGCCAAAATGTCGATTTGTGTTCTGTGCTGAACTAGTGAGGAAATGTGACAAGCTGAATTGAGGAATATTCTCATAGAATGACAGTTATGCTGAACACAATGTAAATCTTAATATAAACAAAGAGACCAAATAGAAACTTCCTAATAGACATTTCTGATCTGTTTTTCTAATACCATTTGCTAAGAAACTTTAAAACTTGAATCCCTAAACTTTAGAATGTTAAAACTAAGAGCAGCTATCTTAGTTTTTGCTTTAAACACTCAGCCAAGAAAGGAAACTAAAATTGTTTAGAGTTAGTGGGGCATCTGCTTGTGTGTTTATATGCCAGCCAATTTGAAGCTGAAATGTTATCTCTTCAAAGTGGAGGCAGCCTGGACTCACATTAAAATAGTTTATTTTGAAAAAAAAAATTTATTTAAAGATTTCTAAAGGAGTAAAGCAGAAGATAAAGCCAAATCAGTGCAGTTCCTCTGTTTTTTTGGGGTGTGAGATGGCAGAAGTCATTCAAATGGACGTTTTTAGTGGGTGATGTCCCAATTAGAAAAGTTACAAAGATAGTGATAAGCTCTCTGCATATTTAGCTGCTTATGTCAACATATATATTGGTAATTTTGAGTGCATTTAATGTAGCATTTTGCTTAGCTTGGTATTCTAACAAGAATGAACATATTAATGATAGAATGCAGTGTAGTTTTTGTGTTACTTTAGAGAGACTGCCATGGAATGCTGTTAAGTGCATACCATTAGTAATACTAGAATCTAAATCAGAACACTAGAGGAATCAAAATAGCTGTTACAAGTGACTGAAACAAACAAAAAACTAGGTAGTTTTATTAAATTTAATTAATGTTTTCTCTCTTTTGTAAATCAGCTTTTATTTTTTTATCCGCAACACATATGCATATTCACACATACACACACACACACACACAGACACCATTAAATGAAGCACCATTTAACTTGTGCTGGAAAGGTAGCCACTTACTTAGTTGGGCAAAGCGTGTTTTTAGCACTCAAGTTCAACTCCAAAGTGGAAGACTCTGTCATTATCCTGTTTCCTGGGTGGAAGTGGTTCTTTTTCTGTATTCATCATTTTTTTTCCTTTCCTTCCTAATGTAACTCCTGTGCCACCTAAAGTTCAGTAGCAGTCTTGGAAGATGCTCCTGTAACAAGGATGCCAGATTCTACTCATTAAGAGCATTGAAGTAAAACTCGAAAGTTATAAAGGATCTGCTTTATTTTTTCTTCTTTTTTTTCTTCCCTCATTTACCACACCAGACAGAGGGAATGTCCTGGCCTTGTCAGAGAGAGAAAATAACTGCCCGGCATTGGAAGGGAAAGCATAAAGCTAATTGTTGGTGGCTTCATGTTACAGACCACCTAGGAGACAAAGCTAGAACATGACCTCTTTTAGACCTTATTAAGAAAACTGAAATGCCATTTTCATTTAACTTAGGAGAATACTGCAAATGGTGGTAGACACCTTGCTGAATGTCTCTGGAGATTGGAAATAAGCTATTTTTACATGATATTAGGGTTGCCTACTAGGTTTAGTAAGCTGGCCATGGCATTCCCTTGAGCAGAGTCTAATGTGGGATCAGTCCTCCCATCACACATTTGTGAGCTATTCACTGTCATGAGTTGGCCACCTTGAGGGTGGACTCCTACAGTGATAAACCGTGTGAGGTATTGTGGTTTTAGGTGAGTACAGACCAGAGGCCACCCTGTCCTCTTTGACTGGCAGAGTTTTCTCTGTTCCTGTTGTTAAATTTTGTTTTGGGTGCTGAAGGTGCTGATGGGGGAAAGAGAAGCTCCTGGCTGCCGTGTTTCTGTGGCAGAGTGTGACCAGATGGACACATGGGGAAAGGGAGGAAGGTGCTGAGTATCACGAGTGGGCTAGTGTGGGGTATCTAGGGGAATTGACGCATGTGTTCCCAGGTGAAAAGGTCTAGAAACCAGTGCTGAGAATATCAACTGCTAACCTGAGGCTATTTTCACCAGTATAGTTAATCTGTTATTACATGGTCCACAGAAGTGCTTATGTAGGAGGAATTTACTTCCATAAATTTCTACCTCAGTCATAGTATTGAGCAGCGATATATATAGTGGATAAGAGTAAGCTAGCTGTGTCGGTTTGAATCCCAACTCTGATATTATTAGCTATGTCACCTTGGGCCAGTCCTTAAATTTTCTGGACCTTCATGTTCTTGCCTGAAAAATGAGCACAACAGTTCCTATCTCATAAGTTAGGTGTGCTGATTTAAATGAGTCTGTGTGATGAAATGGCATGTATTTATTAAAATCAGTGAGTCATATCTGTGTCTATTGGAGGAATGGGCTGCTTCCTAATGTGCTATTTCATTTCATTGTCCTCACAACACTGCAATAACAGTATCATTCTCATTTTACAAGTGACACCACTGAGACTTCTCAGAGGTCACACAGCTGACCATTGCAGATAACAGGATTCGAATCCACATCTGGCTCTGTGTGCTCTCCTTTATGCCACATTTCTGTCCAGCCAGATCCCATGCAAGTGGACAGTTGGAGTCTCATTAAAGTTGTTGGAGCCTTATTAAGTGAACAAGTGTATACAAAACTGTGTATGTATAGAAACAATAATCATAAAAATATTTAGCTGATTATATATATATGTAAATTTTGTTTTAAAAAATTATTTTTGTTAGTATAGGTATAGGAACTAATGAGAATATGCACACAGCATGTTGCCAGCAGTGGCCTATCTTGGCGAGTGGAGTGGTTTCTGAGATTTATTTTTTTTACTATAATGTATGTTTATTTTCTTTAAAGGAAATCTTTTATTGAATGCACCATCCCCTAAATTAAAATATTATGCAGAGGTGCCACAATCATTGAAACAATAGACATTTTAAAACGAAAAAAAAACAAATTTTCACCTGCCTTCCTCTCCTTTTCATCTTCTCATGCCCTGAGGTAAGCAGTTTGCAGCCCAGTACAAAGCCTTCCATAGCCTTCTTCATGATGATACAAAATAGAAACACATGTACACATATGGGATGTCAGCTTTTCTTTTCTTTTTTGAGACAGGGTCTCATTCTGTCACCCAGGCTGGAGTGCAGTGGTATGATCTCAGTCCACTGCAGCCGCAACCTCCTGGGCTCAAGTGATCCTCCCACATCAGCCTCCTGGGTATCTGGGACCACAGGCACATGCCACCATGCACAACTAACGTCTTGTATTTTTTTTTTTTTGTAGAGATGGGGTTTTTCCATGTTACTCAGGCTGTTCTTGCACTCCTCAGCTCAGGCCATCTCCCTGCTCTGACCTCCCAAAGTGATGAGATTATAGACATGAGCCACCACATAAAGCTCTTTTTTTTAAATCATTGTCTTTACACAGATGCAATCCTCCGGTGCTCATTTTCCAACATGTTTTCTGTAACAGCATATTGTGCCCATTCCTCCAGTAGATACAGATGTAACTTACTGGTTTTAATAAATGCGTGCTGTTTCGTCCTATGAATGTGACTGCACTTTACTCGATGGCACTTCCATTGATGGAGCCTTAAATTGTTCTGCATTTTTTGGACCTACAAACAGTACTGTAGTAATGTCCTTCTACCTATTTCCTATAGTCCTGGGACTCAGACTCCAAGAAGTTGAGTGTATAATATACACTCATACAATTTGTTAAATTGTATTTTCCACAATAAGCAGATATTTCTTTACAATCAGACAAGAAATCTTAAATAAAATATAAATGAAATCTTAAATAAAATATAAATAACTAAATCACACATTCATAACCACACACAGACATACCCACACAAATTCCAAGGCTGGTTATTCAAAGATGTGTCTTCCAAAAGTAGAGGCATGTTTATTCAAAGACAGAGGTAACATGGTTGGGTGTATGTGTTCATAGCATGGGGAGTGTTTAGTATGTTTTACAATATGAGGAAAAATATAATACATCGTAAGCAAACTATCAGTTCTCTTTGAGAGAAAGCTGCTCACACACACACAGGTGATTCTTTCTATGAAAACTTCCAAAGCAGTGTTGTTTATGCTTTTGCATAGGTCTTTTCTTATGTAGGAGTAGATCTGAACTTTGGAAATTTACACTTGAGTAAACCTCAAACTCCAAAATATACCCCTCCTCCCCAAAAAGGGCGTTGTACTGAAATAAAATCTGTTCCTGGTTGCTTCTGGTATGTTATGTCAAAGTTGTTGACTGGATTCAGTAAAGGCAGCTGCACTGTATTTCAGAATTAGTATGAAGTAGATTTTATTGTTATAAAGCAAGATACAGTTGAAGCCACACTCTTGGAAAATAGCAGCAATAACAAAACATGGTCATTTAGGCAGAATTATTCAGCCACAGATGTCCAGAGAGGTATAGGAAGAGGTCCATATGCACTTTTTATAGGAAAACTAATTAAGGTTAAATAAAAGCACAATTTTGAGTCTTAGGATGGATGTCAAGAAATTGCCTCACAGGTGAAACAGCCCCAGCCACAGAAGAGGTTCTGTTGTTACTTGAGTCACTAAACCGTTTGGATGGAGGCCAGAGCAGCCTTCTCCTCTTTATGTCAAGTTCCCATCTGTAGGAAATAGTGCCTGGTGACATCACAGGATCACTTTGAGTCGGTGGTGAGTAAGGCATAATGCAAAGAGTAATGGGAAACACTCTACACTTGAGAAAATTCTATAGAGCAGGGAAAATGCTGGTGTGTTTGCCTCTCTGGCAAAGCCAGCATGGCTGTGAGAGCCAGTTGCACAACAGACAAGAGGCCTGCATTATCTCGCAGCTCGGATTCTTTGTGGTTTGGGGAAGACAGAACCCTGTAAGGATCTGATGAAAGTTATGGATCTTCATGCCAGAAACTGCACATTCTCAGAGGCTCTCATCCCCTCTCCCTCTCACTTACACATACAATTTTATGGGACTTAAAGACTCCTTGGGACCATTCATGAACCTCTGTTAAGAATTCTTGAGTTCTTTTCAGGGTCCTAGACAAACCTCTGAAAATTGATATTCTTCCTCAGTCAAGATCAACTGAATCCTAAAATGGATTTTCAGTTTTTCAACTGAATGAATAAACACTCATAGGAGCACTTTACACAATATGGAGACTTGAGGGTCTGAGGTACCAAATAGCGTGAAAATGATAGGTGGAGACTTATGGGGATGTGAAAGGCCGCCTTTTCATGAGTTAAGTTAATCGTCTGATTGCTGCTTCAGTGAGACTGGAAAGTTTTAAGTTTTTCTGTATAGGTCTGAGGGAGCTTAGTCTAAATATTATGATGTAAATATGACCACATATAAATATACACAGACACACACACATATATACACACACATATATACACACACACATATACACACACACACACACACATATATATATATATACACACACACATTCTGTCTCTCTCGTCTCTCTCGTCTCTCTCTGTCTCTGTCTCTGTCTGTGTCTCTCCATACCTAATAGAATACATCCCATGGAGCAAACTTCAGCAATGGTGCAGTGATTTACAAAATAACCTGAGTTGCACCCTTATTACAGTCAGATCCTCAGTGGCAGACTTCTTACTTCCCTCAGCGTGAAATTCACTCTTACACAGGGGCAATTTGCAGTGTACCACATTCAGAAAAGCTGGTTAAAGTGTAATCTCTCTTGTTTACAAATTTGGGCTAATTCTCAACACCTATCCACCTCCATGTTCTCATCCAAAATATGGAAATCATAATAGCACTTTCAAAATAAGCTTGTTGGAATTTGTAAATAAAAAAACTTAAAAGTGTTTATGTGGGCCTTGGCACATCTAACACGCTAAATAACTGGTAACTCAAATTTATTACTCTTTATGATTGTCTAGCAGTAGCTGTTTATTGGTCTTAGACCCCATAGAGTAGGACTGCCTTTTATCTGTTTGGGTTGCTATAATAAAATAACTTAAACTGGGTAATTTATAAGGAATACAAATTTACCGTTCATAGTTCTAGAGGCTGGGAAGTCCAAGGTCAAGGTGCTGACATATTCAATGTTTAGAAAGGCTCTCTGCATCAAAGATGGTGCCTTATTGTTTTATCCTCACATGGCGAAATAGCCAAGGGAGCTTCCTTGAGTCTCTTTTAAAAGGGCGCTAATCCTAGTCCCAAGGGTAGAACCCTCATGACTTAATCACCTCCTAAAAACCCCACGTCTTAATACTATCACATTGGGTATTAGAATCCAACATATGAATTTGGTGGGGACGCCAACATTCAGACCAAAGTGAGGACCTTCCAAAATTAGTACACCTTGGAAAATTTTTGTCTTCAGATATTACTGAGATAATTTTCAACGTCTATGGAGTAGGGACTAGCTAAGAGGAACTGTGTTTAACCATGTAATTCTCTTTTAGCAAACCAAGTGCCTGTGTAATTTTTCACACAATTCAAGAACAGAGAAAGAATTCTGTCCTAAACTCTTTCCAGTTCATTAACTGAAGTGTTTGTTTCTCATATCCAAGCAGAAAGTGGGGCAGGTTCCTCATTGGTCTCTAAAGCAGACTTGGATTCTTGGCTTCTATTAATTTATCTTCGAAATAAGAAAGAAAGCCTGTGGATCCCCAGTGTATTGACAGATTTTTAACACTTCACCCATAAAATCAATCAATCTCTCTCTCTCCCCCCCACCCCCATCTCTCTCTCCCTCTCTCTGTCTCTCTCTCTCTCTCAACTTGTTCTTGCCAGGCTTTTATTTTTTTGTCACTCATTCTCCCTTTGCTTTTCATCAAAACATTTTCTCCTAAAGGAATCTTAAATTTCCTTTTCCCCTATGTAATAGGAACAGTTACAGTAACTAAAAATATTTTGAAAGAATGGTCAAGGACCATATCATAAAGGATCCTAGCAGTAAACAAATGGCACATTTAAGATGGGATTGGTCAGAGAGACTTGTAAAAGGACGATTTTCAAGGATATGAGAAGAATGTAGGGCATGGGTGTTGGCAAACTTCTCCTGTAAAGGGCCAGATAGTAAACATTTTCACCCTTGCTGGCTGTGTGGCTTCTGCTTCAGCTATTCAGTTCTCCTGGTCTAGAGTAAAAGTAATCATGGACAGTACCTAGTACCTAAATAAATAGGTGTGCCTTCTAGTAATATTATTCACAAAACCAGGCTTTGGGCCGGATCTGGCTCTGGGACCATAGTCTGTTAAACTCTGGGTTACAGAAAGAATAGAGTATAGGGCAGTAACTGTACTAGTGGCAAAGCTGTGACTGGCCTTTGGCTTGAAGGGCAGGAGTGGAAGGAGGTACCAGAACCTAGAAGAAAGGAAGTCTGTGAAGAGGGCTGTCCAGACAGGAGCTGTGTGCTCTGGAGAGAGCACTATCAAAGACATCACACAGGAGGGAGCTTTGGGGAGGGACACAAATCTAGGCTGCATTTCTCCTCTCTCCCTTGGTTTTCCTCTGCTGTGCCCCATTAACTGATCCCGGCTAGAAGCCAGGGAGTAAGGGAGACCAGGGAATCGTTCTATACAGGATATCCTCACTGGAGACAGAGGGCAGGGTGGAGAAAGGGGAGCTCTCTGGTAGGAGGAGGAAATGAGATACAGCACATGATGCACTTAGCATGGATTCCTCCAGTACCAAGGACTCTTGCTTTTATTAGTCCTAGTCATCACGAACATCTGCATCTCTGATTACATGTGGAGTTGCAATGTAAAACATAAGTGAGTAAAGGAAGCATGAGCAGAACTTTCCACAGAAATCCACTCACAGCAGAAGCTAGTCATGTAAGGGTTTCTCATCTCTTAGGTTGATCAAGCTTTCCTCTAGATTCATCTTTCTGAAAAGTTGCTTTTGGAAAGACATACTAAGCTCTCAATTTGGGTTTGAAAGCAGGGAAAAATACTCTTTGCTAGAATGAATGAATGAAAATTGACCTGTTAGAGAATGATTCATCAACCATGCATGAGTGAGTGACTCCATTCAGAAAAGTATTAATTTAGTCATGTCCCAGAACATCACATCACATCACATCACATGGCAGATTAAGGTCAGCAAAAATGAGTGTTTTGACAACCCTGCAATAAGTGCTAATAGAGGCATTAAAAATAAGTGTCTTGAGAATGTGGGTTGTACTTGATTTAATGTGATTTTTTTTTAACTTATTCTATTTTGGTCTCATTCTTTCTCCAGAAATTTCACTTATCTCTTAAGACTTTGACTTCTTTATCTATAACTCTAAATGTATAGTAACACACACCAACAAGATGACAATTCTGTAACGTCCCACTTTTTTAGCACACAGGATAGATATTCACGTCTATTAACAAGTGTATTTAGGCAGTGAGTTCAATCGTGCGAAATTGAAAAAGGCTAAAGTTTGATGATTTCACCAGGCTTTTTAAGAAACTTGTGTTTGTTTGGTGGTGATGCTTGTCTTAAAAAGATAAATTTCCTAGTATTTGGGGCAGACTTAGAATTCTACTTTCATCACCCTGAAAACTTGTTTCTCTGCCTTTTTATAACTGGGATCACTCATTTTTTTATTCAGAAAAAGTACATGTAAAGTCCCTGCTAAAGTCAGGCTATGGCCTCCTTCTTTTGCACACTGGAACCTAGAAACACTAGCAGTTGTCTTGACATGTAGATTGACTGTGGGACACAGTGCAACTTAGGTCTTGAGGTTACAGTTTTGCTCAGCCTATATCACGTGTATAAGTATCAGCTTTAGATCAGCTTTAGTTTTGGATAGCTTTGAGTAACAACTCTAATCTTATATGTAAACTGTGTTATTTTAATCCATCTCAATTTAGACCCTATTCTCCCATCCTTAACACTGGATAGAGCTCATTTTCTCAGTTTGAGGTAGGGGAGGGTAAAGAAAAGATGTTGGCAGAATATAGGCAGCTTCCTAACGCACTGTGTATGTGTGTGTGTATGTGTGTGTGTGTGTGTGTGTGTGTGTGTGTGTGTGTGTGTGTGTATACGTATGCACGCACGTGCGTAATTTCTTCCAAAGGACATATAGTGACTCCCTGCAGAATGATAGCAACATAATTGAAGAAGACTTCGCTTGATTTTTCTTTCCTTTTGTCCCTTTCTTCTTGCCTCATCGCTCTGGCCCCATCTTTCTTTCGTTCTGTTATATTTCTCCTGAACTTTCAAATTATGTGACTTTAAGTTTTGGCAGTCAAATAAACATTTGTTAAAAGGCTTACTGCTTAGGTAATATGCAAAAATTGGTTTGATCACTATAAGGAATCATAGGAAAAATTTAAAGATTCAGGGAGCAGTTAATTCAGTCTCCTACTTGTCTAATGAGAACACAGAGGCATGCAGAACTGAAGGACTTGTCCCATTCCATCATCTGATGGCTACAGACCTGGGACTGGACCCAGTCTTTTTTTTTGCCCTTTCTACAATGCAATCCAGGTTCTTTCAAATGCCCTCCTCTTTCTCCTTCTGAACTTTTTTTTGAGACAGAATTTCACTCTGTCTCCCAGGCTGGAGTGCAGTGGCGCCATCTCAGCTCAAGAATCTCTTGAACCTCTGTCTCCCAGGTTCAAGAGATTCTCCTGCCTCAGCCTCCCAAGTAGCTGGGATAACAGGCACATGCCACCCCTCCCGGTTAATTTTTTACGTTTTTAGTAGAGATGGGTTTCACCATGTTGCCCAGGCTAGTCTCGATTTTCTTACCTCAAGTAATCTACCCGCCTCTGCCTCCCAAGGTGCTGGGATTACAGGCATGAGCCACCACACCCGGCCCTCTCCTTCTGAACTTTCTTGGTTAAGGTTCACATTTGCCGATATGCAATTTATTTTTTAAGCACACCTCACATTTTTGTCCCAACTGCAAACATGATGAAGTTTGGTAGTTAACTTTCTATTTAATTTGACTGCCGTTTCTCGCATTTCTACTTGAGAAGGTCACTGTGTTTCAAATTCTGGGAGAATAAGATGAGATGAGGATTCTTGGAGCAACTTGTTGTGTGGCGGTTCACTGAGCTCATGACACATGTTAGTTTGGAAAGGAGATTTGCCTGGAAAATGGGGTCTCCAAGCCCACTGGGAGGGCTAAGGTAGTACAGTGGAGTCAGTCATGCAAAGATGGCTTTTCCAGGTTCCAGGCACCGATGTGAAGTGTGAGCACCACACACATTGTATTTGCTCTGTAGTTATTTATGAACTTTCTCAAGAAGTATCTGTGTAATTATAAACTCCTGTTCTTCCTCTCGGTACAGTATAATACCGTTTATGGTCACTGCTTTTTTAGGCAATCATTAAATTACAGAAATACTAATTTTTGTGATAAACATGAAATCCTTTAGAGCTTGGAGATTTTCTGCTGTGTTAACTTTCTTATTTTTAAAAAACAAAACATCATTTTGCTCTCCTGAAGGAATGACACCTTATCACAGCCCTCTGGTGAGCTGAGAGATACAAAACTCGGTTATATTTAACAGCATGCCCCAATAGGACTGTGCTATAAATAAAGGGATTGTTTAGCACAGGGCTGAACTACCAGAGACGGAAAGGGGCTAGATGTGGGGGGATGCTGGATTTGTTGTAAAAAGCACCCTCTTGTCTTTTAGGTTGAATCCATACTGGTTTCTGCCTTTTGGCTATTTTGCTGTATTAAAAGTGCTTGTTCCCACTTTGGGAGGCTAAGCCAGGCGAATCACTTCAGGTCAGGAGTTTGAGACCAGCCTGGCCAACGTGGAGAAACCCCATCTCTACTAAAAATACAAAAATTAGCTGGGCGTGGTGGTGGGCTCCTGTAATCCCAGATATTCTGGAGGCTGAGGCAAAGAATGGCTTGAACCCGGGAGGCGGAGGTTGCAGTGAGCTGAGATTGCGCCACTGCACTCCAGCCTGCGTGACAGAGTGATACTCTGTCTCCCAGAAAAAAAAAAAAAAAGTACTTGTTCCACTGAACTCATTGCCTTCATTTCTGTTTTTAAAGAAATCTTGTGAGGGGAGTGGCTAAGAAGGATTTCTCAGCTATACCAGCTCGTTCTGCCTAATTAGCCTGGTCAAGTACTCAGTTTGGTTTTATCCTGGGGCAAGTTCTCTTGATGGTGAGAAGATTAGCAGTTAAGAGGCTCCAAGAGAGGGGTTAGAGTGTACTTAGAGGACAGCCTTTAGCTTTAGAAGATAATTGATGTTTGACATTTTTTCCCTTTATAGGCTGAGTGTCAAATATCGGACAGGGCTAGAGCCCCCTCATTAATCCTGACAACTGTTACTTCTCTCTGATGTTGGAATAAAGGGTATTTACCCTTTAATTTCAGGCCTTCTTGCCTCCTGCAAACCACTCATGTCCAGAGGATGTACTAAGAGGCTAGCTGGATGCTCTTCCTGGCAGCTAGAACTTTGCATCTGTGGCAAGGCAAACTTGACCAGCTTATCTTGAATGGGATAGAAAGACCCTTCTATATTTGCTGTGAATTTTTTAAAAGTGTTAATGTTTAGACAGGGCACGGTGGCTCATGCCTGCAATCCCAACACTTTGGGAGGCCGAGGTGGGTGGATCACTTGAGGTCAGGAGTTCAAGACCAGTCTGACCAACATGGAGAAACCCTGTCTCTACTAAAAATACAAAAAAATTAGCCGGGCATGGTGGCACATGCCTGTAATCCCAGCTCCTTGGGAGGCTGAGGCAGGAGAATCGCTTGAACCCAGGAGGTGGAGGTTGTGGTGAGCTGAGATCGCACCATTGCACTCCAGACTGGGCAAAAAAAGTGAAAATCTGTCTCAAAAAAAAAGAGTGTTAATGTTTAGTACTGACTCTGGTAAGGACCGTGTGTGTGTGTGTGTGTGTGTGTGTGTGTGTGTGTGTGTATGTATTCGTGTGTGTGTGTGTGGCTATTTTTAAAGCCTCATAAAGTATTTTTGGTGGACTTGCATAGATTTGGAAAAATGAAAACCGTCTCTGACACTCACCTTTTACCACTGAGGTATTCCCATAGAACAGGGGTTGGCAAACTTTTCCTGTAAAGAGCCAGATGGTAAATGTTCAGCTTTAGGGGTCATACAGTCTCTGTTGTAGCTACTCAACTCTGCCACTGTAGTGTGAAAGCAGTTACAGGCAATATGTAAATGGATGAGCATGGCTTTGTTCTAATAAAACTTTATTTAATAAAACAAGTGGTGGGCCAGATATGACCTGGAGGATGAGGTGTATGAACCTCTTCTAGGAAGTTCTGCTGCTTAAATATAGCTCTGGCTTTGTGTCTGGATTTCATCTTAGAGGATACTCTGCCCCTCACTTTTCTTCCTCATCTTTCCAGATACCACATTGCAGATTGTCACTTGCTGCAGCCTGTAATAAGAACATATGATTCTGGGGTGCTTTATATACACTCTGTCTTTCCCTGGCAACTGAAGGACCTGGAGATCTTGCCTAACTGTTGATCTGCTCTGGGGTCCTACCTTAATATGTTCTGGGGTCCTGTCCTGCCAGAGAGGATCACTGTGGCACCTCTAAGAGGCCTTTGGGACAGGTAAAACCAATCAGCATTTCAACAAGTCACTCTTGGTTTCCAGCCAACTATCAACAACCAACCTCTGTATCTTACTATAGCCTCTGAGATAAGCCTAATTCCGGCTTTGTGGGACACAGAAGAGCTGAAAATCTCCCTTTTGCTAATGATCTATGTGGTATTTTCTCACATTATCTCAGGTCTCTAGCCTAACAGCTCCAGGACCTATCTTTTTAGAATTCCAGCTGTTTTTCCCAAGTTCCCCATTAAACCATTGAAATCCAAATGTTGCATATCCTTAGATTTCCCAAATGCAGGAGGGAATCTGCATTTTTTATTGAAAAAGGGAGGGGGCACTCTTGCCAAATAAAGCTGCCCCCTCTGCCTCATCCCTCTTGGCTTGATGTGACTATTTCTCTGAGTACCTGATTTGTTGCTGTCTCGGGACAGTTCTGCTCCTTTTTTGTACTGCTGTTCCACAGCTTGCAGTGACTCAGGTGTGCTTGGAACCAGGACGCAACCAACTGTGGTTGAGTTATATGCACTCTGACAGCTGGAATGTACAGTGTGATTTATGGGAGTTGTTCACACAGAGATCCCCAGATAGCTTGGTTTTCTGACATCCATGTGAAGTTTTGAGGTCCAGGGAAAAGGAATACAGTCCAAGGAACCAATGGATGCTAATGACATATCTAAGCACTGTGATGAATCGATCCAGGACTTTTTTATGTCAACTTAGAGTATATTAGAATAGAACACAACATTAGATTTCCATACAACTGAGTTAGCAGCTAGCAATTTAGCCACATGAACTTTGTTACTTTGGAAGAGCTTTTTAAAATTTCCAAAAGAGGGATAAGAGAGGAAGAAAATCAGTCTGTGTGACTACACATTAAATGGACCAAAACTTAGCAAATTCACAGCCTGGGCAAACAGATTTAATGGTTTATTTTTATCAATTTCTTTACAATAGAATTTTAAACAAGAATGACTTTGGGTACCTCAATTCTACCTATTCACTCCAGCTTCCTTTTCTTTAAAAGAAAGATACCAGATGAAATGATTTTTAAGGTCTTTTTTCATTGAGTCAAAATTTTGTTGACACAAACCTAATTAGATTTCTAAAAATTGTCATACTGTCCCTTGCTGAAGTACAAAATTGCCTGGGAAGTTTTTCCTAAACCCAATCCCATGCTCCATTCTTTACCCTGCCGTATCCCAGCCCGAGGATTGGAGTGAGTAGAAAGTAGATTCCTGTTTTTTCAAAACAGTGCTTGAGACACATTCGTGACCACACTTGCACTGCCACTTCTGCTCTTCGGGTTCTGAGCAGCCTTCTTAGAGATCAGCTCTTGGAGCAGCCTGTTGATGAGGTGAGGGCTGCCTGCTCAGGGGAGATAAAGGTAGAGGTCTCCAGGCTCTTCTCTGGGGGCAGGACTCTCACTCCAGCAGCTGCGGCTTTGATTGAAAAGGTATGTGGCCCTCTGGAGCTGACTTCAACCAAATGGCATTGGTCTTTGAAAAATGTACTTTAGCACAGTTCCCTGTGGAACATGTTTACTTAAGGATTTTAACGTTGCTTAGAAGTGAGAATGTGACTACAGCTGGACTGCCCCTCACTGAAAGCATTTGCTACGAATGTGTCTTCTGCTAATATGTTTAAAGATCTATAATGAAAACAGAGTCATTCTGAAATAAAAGGGCATTGACATAAAAAGAGGTAATGGTTGATGCTATCTGTTTTTTAAGATAAGGATTTTGTCACAAAGGCACGATTTATGGTGGGAATACTGAGTAGCAGTAGTATGGCAGGTGATAAATCACTTTTCTCACCACTGGATATTGAGAAAAAAGGGATACAAAGACCTTTTAAAAATAGGAAAAATAAAAGCACTTTAGGGCATGTAGTTTATGGAACACATAGTAGAGAAAGTGCAATAGGACTGAGATTGTGTGTATGTTGTTGACTGAAATGTTTTAGGCTCATTTGGAGGAAAATTATAGTTAAGATACATTTTTGTAATCTTGAAAAACTTAGTCCACACACTGGACAGCAAATGCATGCTTTTTAATGTAGGGCTTTCATGCAAGTTGAAGAGGTAGCTATCATGATGATTAAAATTACGATCTTTCCCTTCTTTTTATCTTGTGCACAAGTTTTCTTCTGTCCACAGCCAGGTAGTCAGGAGCAAACAAAAGCAGACACATTCATAGGATGTTAAGGGCAAGAACAAAACTAGTACCTTAAGAGTTGTTTTGGGAACCTCTTGGAAGGCATGAGTCGAGGGAGTGGTCATAGAGCCTGGGGACCTCCTGGACACCTTCATCGTCCTCCTGTGTTCCCTCTGCTGGTGGAAACTTGATACATTGCTACATGGATGGGGGCTCATACGGGCCACCACTGATGCTTCCTTGTATATGGGAAGGCTCTACTCCCAGATCTGTCAAAATCAAGTTAGCCTTTGAGGAAACCTGAATCTAGGCAGATGGTCAATTGGAGCAATAGATATCTTAGAGAGGATTCCTTCTTTTTTAGAGGACTCTATGAATGCGTAATTCCATCAGTAAGTGAGCATGTGGGTTAATGCCGCATTAATTACGTGTCTGGGGATATGTCAGGTGCAGGTGTGAGGACTCCTATGCCACATAGCATAACACCAAAACTCAGTGTCAGCCTTTACTTTTTGGCCAGTACAGAAACAAGTGAAATATGCCTGTAATTAATGTCATAAAATAGCAATTCATGGTCTTGAATTTTGTTAATATTTGTCGTCTCTTGTAGATGTGTGCCTCATAAGATGGTCAGTCAGTATTCATTTGTTTCATCATTCGTTTTCTCATTCATTCACTTGAGAAGTACTTGAGACCTTCTACACGCCCGTTGTCCTTGGTGCCAATACACAGCAGAGTAGAAAACAGGAGTCCTGTCTTCGTGCTGCTTAATCCTAGTAGGGCAGAGCCAGGCAGTAAGTGATACCACATATATAATATATCGGTGGGGTAGTATAAGTGCTTGGAAGAAAAATGAAGCAGGGTATTACAGAAAGTAATAGAAGGCTAAAGGCTGAAATGGCATCATTTTCTCAGCCCCTCTCAGATGTCAGTGTCACCCAACTCCTCTCTGCCACCTGCCTTTTATTCTGAAAACAGCCTTGTGAGGGGGCAAGCAGGACTGTCATCTCCAATTACAGATGATGAAACTCAGGCACAGTGTTTAAGAGATGGCCAAGATGGCACAGCAGGTAGATGTCAGGTCACTCAGAGCCCCTGTTCTCAACCCCTCGAGGGTTCCTTCTGTTCACCATTGCCAGCCCTAGTCCAGCCCAGCGCCTGGCGCTTTGGCCAGGGGCAGGCTCAGTGAGTGCATGTTTGAACTGAGGTTCTGCGCTAAGCACTGGGAAGGAAGAGAAAAAGGTAACCTCAGGTCCTGCATGGAGAAGAGCCCAAACTAATGAGGAGTGCGCCTGGGAACACCCTGCCACAGGGCTGAGGTTTGGCACAGGGCTGTCTGTCCGCTGTGTCTGTCTATATATGTGTGTGTGCGGGTGTGGGGGTGGGAGGCTTCTGAGAAAGCTTCACTGAGGAGCAGCTGATCTCATTGCAGAGAAGAGGAGACAGGCATTCTGTGCAGTGGAAATTGTCAGTGTAGAAGCCTTGGGGCTTAAAAGAACGTGACATGCAAGAGACAGGAAATATGTGCTTTTGTGCAGGTATGCGGCACATGTGTGGCCCCCTCCCTCCCAGCCTCCTCACTAAAGATTATTAACCTGCTTATTCTGGTTCACCTGAGGCTGTTTTGAGAGAATCTTAGAATCTCAGTCTTCATTTCATACGACATTCTTCGGGCTCCTCTTGTTCATCTTTACAGACTTGAAGTATTTATGAAGGACCTTCAGAAATCTGATTCCTCCTGATGAATCAAAGAGTAAAGAAGAATTGAACATGATTAACCAGGTGAGGCAATGTGATGAAAAGGGGTGTGTGATTTAGAATAGGTGAGCTAGGTTCAAAGCTCAGCTGTAGCACTTACCTTGGGCCAGTTATTTTACTTCATAGGACCTCAGTTTTGTCATCTAGAAATGGGAATAATGATACCTACCTCCTGAGAGATACAGAGCAGAACAAGAATTTCAGCAAGGCCCTATCATTTCAGTTATCCTTCTTCTGCTACAGTGCAAATCTTTTTTAAAAACTGTAGGTCTGGCTTCCACTAATCAATAGAAACAGTTACAACATAAACCTGGATCTCTGTGTTGCCCTGAGATATGAGTATCACGTGTTTTAATCTCAGGATTTTACTTTCCTCCTTGTACTGTGGCTGATTATTTAATATTTAGGTAATCGTGTAGCAAATATCATGTATTAGAAGGTAGGGCTATAAAAAGAGTATGCCACAAACAGAGTTTGGTTGTTGGCCAGCAAGTCCCAAGCTGCCTCTGCTGCCGTGTGCTACCATATCAAATGAGTTGCCCGGGAATCCCCTGCTGACATTGGTCTGTCTCAATGTGGGTGATATTTGGAAGGTCGTTTTGGTGTGTATTTGTGTTGATCATTATAGTAATGACATGCATGTACCACAGTTCTGTAGGAGAGCGACTCTCAGCTGCGGTTTAGCGACAGAGCGCTTTGGATCTCCAGGTATCTCAAAGGCTGTAAAACTTCTCAAGTCAAAACTAGTTTTAATTTTACTGCTTCAGAGATGCAGTATGAAACATATGACAGCAATGAGAGTCTATTTTTGTAGCAACTCAAGCCTCCTGCTTTTTTAAGGAAAGATTTATAATAAAGGCACATAATTGTTTATAGGGCTCTTACCTTGATTTAAAAAAAAAAAAAACTTTCCTGTTCATTATCGTATCTAGCTCTTGAGAGATAGCAGGTTAGTGATGATCTGCACCATTTTACAGGTGAGATCCCTAAGGTGGCTTGTGGCTTTGGTCCAAGAAGCCATTTATTTTTGACTCCTGGCTTTATATGGCTCCTCCCTTGGCTGGCTCCTTCTTATCCCTAAACCCCTATCTTTGTAACTTGTCTGTTACCTATCAAAAGAAGTTGTACCTGATTTCTCTATTGGAAATTAAACCATTTTTCTCACCTCTGGTTTCCCTTCAACCCCTTATTTATTTAATTATCGCATTAGCCACTAGTTTTATTTCTTATTCTTTATTAGGTTTTTCAACTGTAATTTTATTGATTAGTCTCTCTCCAGCATTAGAACAAAAACACATAAACTCCCTGAAGGCAAGGACCCCATCGTTGTATTTTTGCTGCCTTAGGGAAGTGCCTGACACACCAGACACCCTTTGTTAGTGTTTTTGGAAGGGAGATAGAAGCTAAGTTTTCTTAGTTAATATTTTTGGAAGGGGGATAGAAGCTAAGCTGATCATGAGTGCACATGTTCCAGCGGCACAAAATGGATGGCAGGAAGGCTGTTTGAGGTTGGAGAATTACTATAAAAGGGCATTTTTACAAATGAACCAGTTTTATACTTCAGTATGCCTAGAGTTTTCTGAATCATGTTTGGCAGATAAATAAGACTTGCTTTGGGGGGGGGGATTTTTTTTTGAATTCAGTGGACTTTGAATTAGAAGGAATTCCAGTGCTTGTTCTTGTTTTGCTTGAGTAGAATTGATAAAATCTGTTAATCATCAGTTTCGCTTTAAACCCTTGAGGAATTTTTAAACTTTGGAAACTCAGGTCATGATTTTGAACTTCTATTTCTGATAACGTACCTGGCTTTTTTTAAAAAAAACATATTCTGTTGTTACTAATTTTTTAAAGCCTTCTCATATTCACATATAGTTTGAAAGTCTCGTTCCTAAATCCCCATTTTACAGATTGTAGACTCCCAACATATGGAAATAACTAAGACATTGTCTACTTGATGTGGAAGTATCTAGGAAAGTTACGAAAAGCTCCAGGAAGGATAGATGTCCATGTTGATCAAACTACCGGATTCTTAAAACACATTGTTTTTATATCGTGCTGTATGGGTGAACCAGAACAGTTGTGTTCTGGATGACTTTGTGGAGGGCATGCCTAATAACAGCTAAGTTTTTCTCTTATGTTTTTTCCACTGGTCCAACTCTATTACTTTAAGTATTTGGAGCTACAAGTAATAGAGATTTCAAATCCAAACAGGTTAAACATGTTATTTTAGGTACAAGGACGGGTGATTCCCAGGTGAGTGAGTTGAGTAGCTGAGTGGCCTTGTCAAGGATCCAAGTTGTTTGTGGTCATCCTTAGCATGTCGGAGTAGTCTTCTCATGGTCAAAATACGGCTGCCACAGGTTCAGGCATTACATCAAGGCATCACAGTCTCCAGAGACACCAGCAAGACATCCTTTTCTTGTCTCTGTAGGTGTGAAGAAAGCTTTCCAAGAAGCCCTAGACTAGACTGCCCTTTGTCAGTGGTTTGCTGGACAGAATGAATCACACTGCTAATACTACGGTGGACCATAAATTACTATGAATGGCTTGGACCAATTGGGATTTATGCACTTTCTCTGAGGGCAAATAAAATATGAGTCACGCCATCAAAGGAAAGGCAGCAGAGAGATGAGTAGGCAGTAAGTGGGCATTGCCATACTATATTCATTCTACTGGAAGCCCCTTTTTGGATACATTTTTTGCTCTCAAATCATGAGCATTTGACAAAATCAGAACAAAGTGGTGGTTCTTTTGATGCAGAGTTCCTTTCATAAATTCAGATTTTCCTTCTGAATTTTCTAAGAGAATTTCATGGATAAAGACTTTCCTTCACTATTTTCTCTTATGGGTTGTGCTCACAGTTCTTGAGAAAACGTTATTGCATTTTATTTTAAAGACTTGTGAGCCTGCCTGTTTATCAGTTGAGATTTTCTATAATCCTTGTGCTAGAGGAAGTATCATTTTGTGTAAACGAGGAAAAGAAATTGGTTCAAGTAAGTCTAACTGCAAAGTTGCTGAATCAAGATATCCCTTTCTCTCTCACACAAAAAAAGTTTAAAATATAATTTAAAATTGTCAAACAGTGGTCATGTCACATCTGGAAATTTCAGGTTTTTACTCCCTTGTCTTTTTTCCTAATAACCTGAATGCTCTAGATATTCAGGCTTTCAGCTGTTTGACTTTGCTGGAGGTAAGAAAAGGCATCCAGTTTATTTCACTTTTCTCAGATGTGACTCATTTCTTTGACAGAAATCCTTATCTCACAGACTAAGCCTCAGGAATTGCTTTGAAGAATGAAGACAAACCTGGCTTTTATGAGAATAGGAATTTTTTTTATTGGAAACCTAGTTTTCAACAAAGAGTCAGGTTGGAAAGCGGTAGGATTTGTCCCAACTTCCCAGGGCATGATGGAAGGTGAAATAAGACCACAGATTTATGAGCCTGATCCTTAGAGACAACATTCAGAAACATGAACTGTCAGTTCATTCAACTTTCTCTTCTTTTCAGATGACGAGATGTAGGCCTAGAGAGATTAAGTGACTTAAGCACTTCCATTAATTTTTTTTGGAAATAAATTAATTTTTTCCCTAAAGTCCTGAAGAACAGGGAGTATATGCAGTATTGTATAGTGCTGTGATGTCTAATATTGTAACGTTCTGTACTTTGGTAACTTTGATAATGCAGATATAGAAATTGGTAGTGATGGTGGTAATGATGATGAGGATGACCATGAAAATCATAATTTATTGAGCACTTTATGCTTGGCAGAATGTTTATAACTTTGCTAGCTATAACACAATAATTATATTATTGCCCCATTTTACAGATGAAGAAAGTGAAGTTTAGAGGTTAGACTTCCCAGTGTCACACAGCTGGAAGTAGCAGAGTTAGCATTCTAGCTCATATTTGCCTGATTTCAGAGCCTGAGCTCTAAATTATGAGGCTTACCACTAATTACTGGGGAGGGAGAGGATAGTGTTTATGATGCTGAGAAAGAAAGTTCCTGAGTGGCATCAGGAATGACTTGGAAAAGTGAAAAGGCCGAAGAAGGATAAGACCATCCAATGGGCATAGGGGATTGTGTAGATCAGGTGAAAATTGGAACTGCCTCTTCAACCCACAAGAGAAAGTGCAGGGCAGAGAAGAAACCTCAAGAAAGGGGGTTGAGCTTTGAAAGGAGATGTTGGCTACAGGTGCTGGAAGAGCTGATGGAATGTAGATGGGGCAGAGGTTGAGATCCTGGGCTCCCCACATCACACACCCCAAATTGAGGCCACATGGCTGTCAGTGAAAACAGACCCAGGTGCTAGTCTCAATAAAAGGTGGGACTATGACACAAAGAAGGGTAGGAGGGCAGACAACAGCTAACGTCTCAATAGCTCTGCAGAGTAGGCACATGGCTCCCAGGATTAGCAAACACATTTTTCATGAGAAGACAGAATTTTCTAGACGTTAAGTGACTGTTCTAAATCATTCAGCTGAGGTTGTCAGTCCCCATCTTTGGGGTATGTGGTGTAGAGTTATACCCATTTGGCTACAGAAGGCATGACTCAGGCAGAGAGAACTAAAGGAGCCAGGAAGAGAGCAGAATAGGCACAGCCTCTAAATCAGCAGCCATGCTCACGGCAGCCCAGGAGCCCAGGGGAGAACATATGTGTTCAGGGTGGTTGCATGTTCATGATCATAATTATACTAATACCCAATAACAGAGAGGTTACCTTGTGGTTATGAGCCTGGGCTCTGGAGCCAGCCTGCCTCAAGTCCTACCTCTGCATCTTCTCGCTGGGTTACCTCTATTAGATTGTTTTCCCTCTCCGGGACTCAGTTGCCTCTTATGCAAAATTAGAATAATAATTGTACCCCATAGGATGTTGTAAGAGTTCATTAAACATGTAGAGCAAGAGTCAGAAACCTTTTCTCTTAAGGACTCAATAATAAACATTTTTGGCATTTATGGCCATGTAGTCTCTGTCACGACTATTTAACTCAGCCTTAAGTTGGTAGAAAATTCAGGCATTTCAAAAATCTGTCTGCCATAGGAGATTGGCAGAAGCCTACAGCAGGCAAATGTCTCTTGATTTATAAATGAAATTGTATAAAATAGGAGCCATACAAATTAGACTTCTGATTCCAAATTATCAACACAATTATGGAGAAAACAGACAACTTTTTTTTTAAAAAATAAGGTTTTTAGTCTATGTGAAGGTGATTGTAAGAGGCATGTTCCTTCTACAGGTCTGCTTAGCTTTCTCCTAAACACTGCTTTTGATTTGTCCAGCTCATCCATCTTTTTTTTAAATAGAAAATATAATTTGTGAAGTTGCAGCCCATGGTTAAATAAGTACCACCAGAAAGTCTGAAAATGTATTTTCCATTTATAGAAAAAAGGGTTAAGCTGACTTAGAAATGTTTTATGTTGACAGTATCACTTAAAGGAGATACACTTCATTCTTAATGTGGGACGTAACTGAGAAGTGTATTTTGGAATCATTTCTGGTAAAGAATTATCTTGTCCTTTGCCCAAATTAAAAAGAGGAAGAAAAGCAAATGAAGTACAAAAGCCTTGTTGCTATGCTGTCTCTTCAGGCTTTAATGGTGGGATGGGGGTAGGGCCCATATGAATCCATTGTACCCCAAATTATGTAAGCTTCAGAAGTATTTGCACTAAGTGAAGGCCGTAGATGGCGTGCATTTAACGGGGCTGACCTTGGTAAATATAGATTTGTGGGTGGGAGGATGGTTTTGTGAGACAGATTCTCCAAAAGCAAAGTGAGGTCTGAGTAATGATATACTTTGTGTGTAGTTTACAGGGAATGGAGACTTTTTTGTTTATTCTTTTAAAGGGGCTCTAGAAACCACGTCTAATTTCAATCTAATGAAATACCTCCTAATGCCAGGGGTTTTCAGGTCAGTTTCCTAGGAGAGGCATCTCATGCCCATCTTGTACTGGATGTCCTATGTACAAAACACTGTCTATATTTACGTTCACCTACTAGATTTATTTTATTAGCTTTGACCCTGTTGATATTAATGATATTCTTGTGACTCTTTTTATCTGTTGGACATTAATGTATTATGGGTCAGTTAGCTCCCACTATGTGTAACAGAAAGAGGTGAGGAGAGAATACTGAGATGTCAGTTCATACATCTCTATATATGTGAATGTTATGGAGATTTAGGCTGTTCTATTCCATTTTAAAAAGTATAAATCAAATCAGATCAAAAGATGGTTTTTGACCAGAATTTCCTAGTGAGTGTTATCACTGAAATTTAAGGAGCAGATGTATCTTTTCAAAATTCAGGAAGCTCACATGAATTCTTAATGAAAAACAAACAGCTTTTCCAGAAAAAAAAAAAAAAAAAAAGATGACTTGGGGTTTCTCTGTGATGTTAATTGTACCAAGTTATGATTATGTGTTTCAAATCACAGTAAAAATTGGGGAAAGAAGTTTTTTTTTTTAAAGTTTGCTTGTCTGGGAATTGAGACATGGGATTTCAGGAGTTCTGGCCCAAACACATGCCTCAGAAAATGGGGCAGACAAGTGCACAAGCATCCTCATGTGAGGATCTGCATGCGAAGATGCACGTGAAGACCACAGCTTCCTTTCCTGTTCTCACCATGCAAGTGCATCATTTTTCAACAGTAGTTCACTTCAGCCTTTTTTAGATAATAGCCTTGCAAGTGAACGGACTAGCAAAGTCAGATGCTGAGAAATAAAGCTGCCGTGCTTACGCATCCAGATGTTGAGGATACACCTGAGATGTCTCTCTTAGTGAACAGAAACATCCCTGGAAGCTCTAGACCTCCGAGGCACCCTAGCTTTCCCTGGTGAGTACACTAACCTTTTCCCTTCTTGACATGCTATGGAATCAGCTGGAATGCTCGTTTCATTGTAGCCACTAGTCAGAAGTGCAGCTTGCTCTGGTCACAGCAGTAGTGATGGATAAAGTATGGGAGTTTAAGAGTGGGTGAGCCCTCATGGTTGAAAGGTTGGCAGCTTTCAGAATGTTGGCCACCTCTCTTTAAAAGCAGGTCCACGAGAGCAGTTTGGCAAATGTAAAGACAAAACAGTTACAGTGCTTGCAGCTCTAGGATTTTAAATCACAAATAAATTGTGTATTTTATTCAACCATACAGTAGAGCAATGAGAAGTAAAGCAACCTAATTGAAGGTGAGAAAGTCTTTGTGTAAAGTTTATTGTCTGGATCTCTTTATGTGGTTATGTTCTGCTGATAGGCAAATATACTTAATTTTTACATGGTTTCTGCAGATGAGCTGTTTACATAGTTGCTTATTCTTCTCTTCCTTTCCCTTGTCTTCCCTGTTTCTCTGACCAACACCATTTAGACCTAGCAAATAGACCTTAGTGTATAAATGTGCCAAACTCATTTCATGCGTACCAGCCGTGACTCATTGTCAGTCACCTGGAGCCTAGGAGGCTTTCTGCATTAAGAAATCTTTTACTCCTAATAATGCAGTTTTCTGGATCGTGAGTCAGGCTCAGCCCTGGCTGTGCTAAACACAGAAATATCTGTGTTCTAAAACCTCCATCTCCATAAAATCAATCTGATGCTGATACAAAGGGATCCATCTGAGAAACATTGCCATCCCAAGAATATGGGAAAAGGGGCAGATACAATTGATTATGCAAAGGTGCATTTAAACACTTAAACCCCTTTGAATGAGGAGTAGGTTGAGTATTTCTCAATGAACCAGAATGTGTCTGACATGCCGTTGAGCAGATATGCTTAAACGATTTCCCTGTTCTTCCACCACGTATACAGTGGTGCAGATTTTCTTATGGAAGGTCTTGTTTCTCCATCTGTATATTGTGCTCCAGAGCTTTTGCTCCCAAACACACCCTTGTATAGTTGGGGGGTGGGGAGCACTCAGCCTCAAAATTGAATTCTGCCCCTTATTCCATCTCTCTGTCTCTTTCCTGGCCTCTGTTTCTTCGTCGGTAAAATGGGGACAGTAATAATGGGCATAGGATGCTTGTAACAGTCAGATTTGGCAGATTTGTGCAAATTGTTCTACACAGCTTTTAGTACATAAAAAGGAGCTCTTTGAAAATGTTTTTCTTCTCTTGAGGGTTTTCAGGGAAAAGGTTTCAAGGAAAAAGGTTTCAAGCCTTATTGGATTAAAATCATGTTCACACCTACAGATTGTTGGTTCTCTTGAGAGTAGGCACTGTCTGGGGCAGACTCTGGGAGAAGTCCCCTGCAGAAACCTAAGTTTTAACATAGCCCATGCTAATTACATCATGTCAGTGACAGTGGGCATGGCAGAGCTGCTCCTGCCCTTGACAGAAAATAGTGTATGTACTTTGTAAATGAACTGGGTACTTGCATGTTCTCTGGGAATGTAAATATTGACCCTAAGGAAGAACTAAGATAATTTTGTGGTGAGATAGTCTCTAGTTGTTTAGGGTTTCATTTTACTTTGTTTTAATTGCACACACATTGAAACTATATTCCAGCCTTGGCCAAACTTCAGTCATTCAGATACCACCATCTATCCTTCTATCCATGTTGTTATTTCATATTTTTATTTAAATCCCGTCTTTTAAAATGTCAACTTATTTTAAAAAGCAAACCGTTTCTTTCTTACATAAATAGGAAATAAGTATCACGTGCAGTAACTAGAAGGTGGCTTTGATGTGCAGTGAAAAACAGCATCTTCAGATCAGCTGAAGGCTCCAAGGCCTGAAGCCCATGTGCCAAAGGGAAATTAGCAAGTGTGTGAGAGATGTTTAAGACACTTTCACACCAAACAGAGAGGTTCTCCTTAATGTAGACTCCTGAGGCAAGTTTGGAAGGTTTTCTTGTTTGGATTCTTGTGTCAACGTATTTTGTAGATCAGACCTCATTTAATGTCATAACCTCATCTTTTATTAATATCACTATCATTGAGGGTTTTTGTTACCCCTTCCATAAAATAGCAGCAGTAACAAAAGAAAATAAAGTTCTACACGTTGCTGGGTCAAACTGTGAAACTGCATTTAAAGCAAAACAAAACCACAGTGTTGAGTAACTCTTTCTCAGTTAAGCCTTCAGGTTGAGAACAACATTGTCAACCCCGCATGATATTAATTCCAAAACCACTGAAAGGCATCAGCCAGAGAAAGGCCTTGACAACCCCCGCCATCCCACTAATTGTGGTTAATTGTGTCTGCCTGAGTGTTCCGGCTGCTTGGTGTGCCTGGGGTCTTATTGAGGATAGGCACTGTGTCTCAGCAGTACTGCAGCATTTCTCTTGAAATCTTAGCCTAGGAAGATGCATCTAGTCGGTTCCATCAACAAGTTCTTGGGTAAACTTGAAGCTTCCCGCAGCTTGCCAAGCAGAGCAGAAGCATGTCCTTAGAAGCACTTGTGATCCCCTTGCGTAGGCTGTCAAACAGTGCAGCTCTGTGGTGTTCCCGGCTTGCAGGGTTAATATCAAAACTCACAGGCTTAAGAGAGTCCATGATTAAGAGGTTATTGTAAAGCTTACACAGCATATTTGGTTAATTACAGTTCTTCATTTACCCTCCCCTTCCATTTGCATTTGCAAGGAATCGAGGGAGCCTGCGGTGTTTCTCTTGGAATGGATTCTCCAAAGGCTTAGAGACCTGCTTCTCCCCTTTCTTTATCAGGTCCTCTGGATCCCAGCCCCTGACCCAGGGATCGGGACTGAACAGGAAAAAGAGGAGGAAGGAGAGTTTGCTCATTCACATTTCTGTATCTGGGTGCTGTACCTCTGACTGCAGAAAGGCCAGTGAAGGATGAATCATCTAGTTTATCCGCTTTTGCCTATATATCTCTTTTGTTGAAGTAGATATCATATTTTGAGAGAAGCCATAATTTGCTCTGTGGAAAGTTGTTAATGATAGATTAAGAAAATTTAGTTTTCCAAACAGTATTTTTGGAACTTGCAGTGATACTTATACCTTAGAAGAAACTATCATACTATACAAAAATTAGGACACTTAAGATTGATATTTAGTACTTTGTTTTTTAAATTACGTCCCTGCTTAGTTTCCAGATATGCTTCTGAAGACTTTTTTTTTTTCACATACCCAAGCAGCTTTCCATCCTTGGTATAGAGCTAGCCAAAAATTGTATTGGCATTACATAAACATAACTGGTTATACTAGAGGGCCATTTTTGGAAACAGAATTTCTGTATTTGATTTTTTTAGTCCTAAAGAAAAAAAGTATTAAAGATATAAACTTTTTTTAATGTAAAAATTATGCATTTTCACTTCATAGCGCATACAGAAAAATACGTGACAAGGTGAAATTCAACTCCCCAAAGATAATCACGTAACACTTCAGTGTGTTTTTTCTTTTTATGCACAGAAAAAGATTGAGGTCATGCCATTTAACTGAGTTTTTGTGTTTTTGTTTCTCTCTCTTGTCTGTAAGACATAAGTTGAAGTAAATGTTATTTAATCTTCTAAAACTCACTGATTACAGAGTTAAGTGATTTTAAACAATGTTTTAAAATTTTATTGCATGCCTTTTGAATCATTATAACTACATAGTCTCCCATATCTTTAAGTATTTTTCAGAAATTTAATGTTAGTTGTTAGACATAAGATACAACATTTAAATAGTAAATGGCAGAAAATTGCCAGTGAAATTAATTGGTTAAAAGTGCTGAGATAAATTCCATCTTTGTAATTACTTTTCTGTTATTTACAATCATTAGTTTGATTACATAGTTTGTAATATGAGGCCTTGGATTTAAAGTGTATCATTGTTAACCTAAAATGGGAATAAAGAATAACCACATGCTCAATTTTATTGCCACACAAGAATGAAGAATTCGTATCATAAGATGAGAAATAGTCACAGAAATCCAACTTAAAACTAGTGATCAGGTTCCAAGCGAAGATAACTAAGATTTTATTAACTGGAAGCAGCTGTTGTCTCTAATATGACTCACCCTCCTTGCCCCCGAGAAATGGAATAGGTCTTATAAAGAATACTTGGGTAGTTTCTTTTTTAAAGCAGCTGGCTTCCCATCATTGAGCTGTTTTTGAGTTCAGGAACTCCAGCTCTTAGCCTTTTCCTTGTGAGAGGGAAGGCTGAGGCTCTTAGAGGTTTTTCCCTGTGCAGCTGCTGGAAGGACAGGGTGAAAGAGGAAAGAGCCTTTGACCAAGGTCTGTGTGGGGTCTGGGCACAGTGGTGGGGGGATTGGGAAAGAAGGATGGATAAACCATATCTGCATCTGTCAGTGCCAGCTTTGCTGCTGGGCGTCTCATTGTCATAAACTCTCAGTAATGGGAGGGACAGGACAGGGGACAGTCCCAGGGGCATGTGGGAGGGGCTGGAAAGAGGAAGACAGGCAGATTCCAAGGGGCAGCTGCCGGGAGGAAAGGCTCCTCCTCAATCAGATGTGCATGGTTCAGGGTTCCACCATGGAATTCCAGGAGGAGCACTGGAATCGCAGCCTCCAGCATTACTGAAAGAGACAAGTGGGGAAGACCCTCCGGCTGGAAGGTACTGGAGTTCCTGGCTCGCTGAAGTTGACTTGCTGTGTGACCTCTGGTGTCCTTCAAAGAGCTGCTCAGATGTCATTCTTCAGGGCTGCCTTTGATTCCTAGCATGAAATCACCTCCATACAGTGAGGGGTTGTCCCTACCATGGTTTCTAGTTATGGCTTAGCATGATTATTTGAGTAATATTTTCCTCCCCTTGTTTATTCACCATTTTATCCCTAGCATCAGGCCCCGCACCTGACATCCTGAAGTCCACTGTAAAAATTCATCAAAGGAAAAGATGACCTTTATTTAGCTTTCTGAAATCTTTTGATAAAAATATGTATGAAAGTTTTGGTACCTCTTTTTTTGGGTGAGATAGCATTATATTTTCCAACAGGAAAAGGGCAAATTATATTACTATTTGTATTATTATATATTTATTATATTGCAATATATATTATTCTAAAATGATAATTTGCTGTTTTATATAACTTTTATGTCTTTAGTTTCTGAAACCATTTTTGGAAAAATCTTAACTTTTTATTTAAATATTTTTCTTGAATGAAAAACTTTCATGTATCATTATTATTGCTTATTAAATGTGAGATTTTCTTGATGTTTAAGCCACTAGAAAAATTTCAAAGAGGAGTGTGTTGTTAATTGTTACGTTCATTTTAAAGATGAGGATATTGAAAGTTAAGAGGATTTTATAGTCAGTGGTGAATTGAGGAAAGAAAATTGGGAGGTAGGGAGCATTTCTAGGAATTTTCTCTTACGAATCCATAAGCGTATTTTTAAATTATTGCCTTTTCTGAATCACCCTCTCCAGTGATTAGCACGGTTCTCTGCATGCGTTAAGTACTGGAGTTACAATTGAATTTATGTATGTAAGAACGATAAGGATGTGGAAGGAAGACATAAATCCGCTATAGATAGTCTGTGTTTCAGCTTATTCTTTTTATTTTCCTACATTTTAAATAGTTGCTTTCAATTCAGAAATAGAAAACCAAGGTTAACATGGACTCTTTCCTTTCTCCTCTCCAAAGTTCAAATCCTGAACTTTGATCTTTTCCTAGAGTTTTCTCTTCTCCCGCTGTTAAATTCACTGTGTATATCTTCTGTCAGTTTTACTTCCCCAAAGTATAGAACTTTGTACACATGCCATTGATTCCAACTGAAGCAATGTGGAATTGGAGGTCATCATACTGGCGCAAGCCTGAAGACAACCCTATTTTCCATAAGGAAAGGGGATACCAAGGAGAACAATACTTCTAACAAAATGCCAGGGGGAAAGTTTTAATTACTTTAGAGAGTTGGATTCTTTTTAAACATCCTGGACTGTGGGAATCTCTGCAAATTAGGATTCTCCCTACAGGTTTGTGGATTCAGAGTTTGGCTCTGCATAACCATTGCAGCTGTTTTATTTTGTTGTTTTACTTTGAGATCAAAGGTGTTTCTTCTGAGAGCTTCCCCAGGGCCTCACACTCAAATTTTCTTCCTTGTCCCAAGTGACACGGCAAGTTTTAGTAACTAGTGCTTGTTCTAGAGAAACAAAATTGTGGCTCCAAAATCTTCCTTAAAAATGTCAGTGATTTTGGTATAATCCTCTCTGAAAGAAAAAAAAAAACAATTACTGGCTCTGATTCAAAAAATAGCAACACATTGGCTATAAATCCTCTAATTGCCTCTGAAAAGCAAAAACATGTTTAATTTTTTTATACCCCCTGCAACTTACCTGGTTTGTCTGGTGATTAAAATAGGCGATAGCTAATCAGGCCTGTTGGAATCTGCTCCCTTCCCTGCCACTTAGGGTTTGGGCTCAAACCTCATCAAGTGAAAAAATATAAGAGAAAAATCTAGTAGTTACTAGACGTGTTCTCCAAACGTCATCCAGAGCAGAATTGTTCTGGTTCGCCCATTTGGCATGATATAGAAGCAGTAGGTTTTAAGAATCTGGTAGTTTGATCAGCATGGACACCTATCCTTTCTGGAGCTTTTCAAAACTCCATAATTTACAAATTATTTGCCCAAGGAAAATAGGTGCTATTCCTTGGAAGAAGTGTGATTATTACTAATATTCTACTGATAAATTACCAAGGCACTGAGGATGTTTGTGTGAAAGAGCATAGTCACTGCCACTGAGGGTGGAGGAAAATTCTGGGATTTGGCTTGTTTTTTTCTCTTATCTTTATGTCTTAGAGGCCTTTCTAAGTTAGGATATAGAAGTCTCTACCTCAGTTTTGAAAACTGCACTGTGATAGTCCATGGTATAGACAATTCCTTTCCTTAGCCATTTCCCTTTGAACATATATTATGGTTTGTTCCTACCTTTTCACTGTTGCAAACACTGTGGACCACACTTGTGTGAATAGTGATGATGATGAGGATGACGACAGCAGCAAGCAGACACAGAGCACTTATCTGTGCCTGGCCTTGTTCTCATCTTGAGGCGTGGTGTGTGTGTGTTTTTGTCCTCTCTCAACAATCCTATGAGCTAGATTTTTTTTTTTTTTTTTTTTTTTTTTTTTTTTTATAAATGTACTGCTAAGCTAGACTTTCAGTTACATTAG
>CAUYLG010074778.1:0-52934 GCA_963573385.1 Cacajao melanocephalus
CCAACATCCCCAACCTGAGTCCCCAAAGTTCATTATATCACTTTGTATACAGTCTTTGCATTCTCATAGCTTAACTCCCACTTATAAATGAGAACATTTGGGATTTGGTTTTCCATTCCTGAGTTACTTCACTTAGAATAATGACCTCTACCTTTATAGAAGTTACTGACATTATTTTGTTCCTTTTAAGGGCTGAATAGTATTCTGTGGTGTATAAATACCACATTTTGTTTATCCACTCATTGGTTGATGGGAACTTAGGTTTGTTCGATGTCTTTGCAATTGTAAATTGTGCTGAGATAAGCATATGTGTGCATGTGTCTTTTTCATATAAGACTTCTTTTCCTTTGAGTAGATACCTAAGAGTGGAATTGCTGGATCAAATGGTAGATCTAGTTTAAGTTTTTTAAGTGCAATGGTGCAATTTTGGCTCACCGCAACCTCTGCCTCCTGGGTTCAAGTGATTCTATTTCCTCAGCCTCCTGAGTAGCTGGGATTACAGGCATGCACCACCACCCTGGATGATTTTGTATTTTTAGTAGAGATAGGGTTTCTCCATGTTGGTCAGGATGGTCTTGAACTCTTGACCTCAGGGGATCTGCCCACCTCGGCCTCCCAAAGTGTTGGGATTAGAGGCATGAGTCACTGTGCCCAGCTGAGTATTTTTTTGTTGACTGTTTATATATCTTATTTTGAGAAATGTCTGTTCATGTTTATAGTCCACTTTTTGATGAGATTATTTGTTTTTTTCTTCCTGATTTGTTTGAGTTTCTTGTAGATTCTGGATAGTAGTCCTTTACTGAGTGCATACTTTGCTAATATTTTCACCCACTCTGTAGGTTGCCTTTTACTCTGCTGATACTTTCTTTTGCTGTGCAAAAACTTTTTAGCTTAATTAGATCCCATTTATTTAGTTTTCTTTTGTTGTGATTGCTTTTAGGATCTTAGTAATTAATTATTTGCCTAAGCTAATGTGCGGGGGAGATTTTCCAATGTTATCTTCTAGAATGTTTATGGTTTCAGGTCTTAGACTTAAGTCTTTGATCCATGATGAGTTGACTTTTGTATGAGCCGAGAGATGAGAATACAGTTTCATTCTTCTACACATGGATTGCCAGATATCCTAGCACCATTTATTGAATAGGGGTCTTTCCTCAAATTATATTTCTGTATGCTTTGTTTAAGATCCATTGGCAGTAAGTATTTGGCTTTATTTCTGGGTTCTTTATTCTTTCCTATTGGTCTATGTGCCTGTTTTTATACCAGTACCATGCTGTTTTGTTAACTATAACCTTGTAGTATGATTTGAAGTCTGGTATTGTTATGCCTCCAGATTTCTTCTTTTTGGTTAGTATTGCTTTAGCTATCTGGGCTGTTTTTTGATTCCATATAAATTTTAAGACTTTCCTTCTATTTTTGTGAAAAATGATGATGATATTTACATGGGAATTGCATTGGATTTGTAGATTCCTTTGGGCAATATCATTATTTTCATGATCTTGATTATTCCCATCAATGAGCATGGAATGTGTTTTCATTTGTTAGTGTCATCTGTGATTTCTTTCAGTAGTGTTTTGTAGTTTTCTTTGTAGAGCTCTTTCACCTCCTTGGTTAAATATATTCCTAGATTTGTGTGTGTGTGTGTGTGTGTGTGTGTGTGTGCAGGTGTTTTTAAAGTGATTGAGTTCTTGATTTTTTTTCTCTGTTTGGTCATTGTTGGATTATAGCAGTGCTACTGACTTGTGTAGGTTGATTTTATAACCTGAGATTTTATTAAATTTATTTATCAGATCTAGAAGCCTTTTGGATGTGTATTTAGGGTTTCCTAGTTATACAATCATGTCATCGGTAAACACTGACAGTTTGACTTACTCTTTTCCGGTTTGATTGTCCTTTATTTCTTTTTCTTCTCTTATTTTCCTGGCTAGGACTTCCAGTATTATGTTGAATAGAAGAAGTGAAAGTAAACATTCTTGTCTTATTTCAGTTCTCAAGGGAAATGCTTTCAACTTTTCCCCATTCAGTATGAGATTACTCATGGATTTTTCATAGATGGCTGTATTAGTCTGTTTTCATGCTGCTGATAAAGACATACCCAAGACTGGGAAGTAAAAGAGGTTTAATGGACTTACAGTTTTACATGACTAGGGAAAAAAGAAAAAGTTCATGCCCAGGGTGAGTGGAGGGGCACAATCAGATGTGGGCAAGTTTAAGTAGGTCTGCCCTCTGACTCTCCTCGAGTAGGGTCATCCGTGGCTCCTGTGAGGGTCGGGGATGGTTCTCAGGCTTCTGGGTAATGATCCAGAGCTCAGTATAACTACCTCTGCTCCACAAGAGTGTTTGCAAAGGGATAGAGAGTAACAGGCCATAGTAAGCCTCGCCCCACTCCACGGAAATAGTAAGGCTGATCGCACTTCTGCATTGCTCCACTAATAGCACTGGGTTAAGACCCAAGCAATCAAAGGCTCAGACCTGCCCCAGGCCATAAACTTTCCCTGTAGAGATAAGAACCATGAATTTTAGGCCATGCCCTTCCCCATCTGCCAGCAAGGCCTGGTGCCAGCTCCTGCACTCATGTCTGCAATGCACTTACCACTCACCATCCTGCCCCTCCTCACCACCTTATCAAGGAGGGAGTTTGGAGTTTGTGCCCACTTGAGACTAAATCATAAAATCACAAAATTCAGTTGGGAGCTTCTTTCACCCTGCATCCCCTACCTGAGTTAGTTGGCTGCCTTCAACAAGGTCTCTATGAGATGGATTCAGGCATGGCTTCCCTCAGTTTGTGATGGAGACTGGAATGCCTGCAAATCACTTTCTGCTGTTGCTTCTACCTTTATATTTCTTGCTGCTCCCTAAATCAGTTCTCTGTCTGGGTAGAGTTAATTCCTTTTCCAGTGGCCTGTATTTTCAGATTCTCTGGTGAGCATGTGTATTCTGGAGGCATTATCTCCCCTTCTCACACTCTGGGGACTAACAGATCTTCACCTGTTTCACAGAATAGGCTGCATCCTGACACTTCATTCACAGGTTTCTGTGTTCTTTCAGTTTTCCTGTTAAGTTTCTGCATTGCTTCTTGAAAAAATGTTTACACTGTGAATCTCTACACATCATTCTATCCTTCCAAGTGGGAGAGGCAAGCTAACACTGCCTCTAACCATCATCTTGGGAAAAAATAAAACCCACATTTTCTTTATTCACTCATCTGTAGATGGACACTTAGGTTGATTGCCTATCTTTGCTGTTATGAATAGTGCTACAATAAATATGGGGATGCAGTTATTCTTTAACATACTGATTTTCTTTCCTTGGACAGATATCAAACAGTGGGATTGCTGTATCACATGGTAGTTATATTTTCAGTTTTTTTTGAGAAGCTGTTATACTGTTTTCTACAATGGTTGCACTAATTTACATTTATACCAACAATATATGAGATCCCTTTTCTCTGCATTCTCTCCACTATCTGTTACTTTTTATCTTTTTGATAATAGTCACTCTAGCTAGGATAAGATGATATGTTACTGTGGTTTGGATTTGCATTTCCCTGATGATTAATGATGCTGAGCATTTTTTTTTTCATGTACCTGTTGGCCATTTGTATATCCTCTATCTTCTTCTGAGACATAGCTACTAAGGTCTTTAACAACTTTTTAATAAAATTATTTATTTTGTTGCTGTTGAGTCATTTGAGTTCTTTGTAAATTCTGGGTGTCAGTCTTGTTGGATGAATAGTCTGTGAGTATTTACTTTCATTCAATAAGTTGTCTCTTCACTCTGTTGATTGTTTCCTTTGTTGTGCAGAAGTGTTTTAGTTTTATATAAAATCATGTGTCTACTTTTGTTTTTGTTGCCTGGGCTTTTAAGGTCTTAGTCATAGAATCATTGCCTAGATCATTTTACTGAAGTGTTTCTTCTAGTACTTTTAGTTTCAGTTCTTACATTTAAGTCTGTAATTCATTTTGAGTTAAATTATTTATATAGTGTATGAAAGAAGTCAAGTTTCATTCTTCTATATATAGATAATCAGTTTTCCCAGAACCATTTGTTGAAGAGGGTGTCATTTCCCCAATGTATGTTGTTAGGATCTTTGTTAAAAATCAGCTGTTGTATATGTCTAGGTTCTCTATTCTGTTCCTTTAGTCAATGTCTATTTTTATACTAATAACATGCTGTTTTGCTTACTATAACTTTGTAATATGTTTTAAAGTCAGGTGGTGTGAATTTTTTTTCTGAGAATTTATTTGGCTATTAGGGCTCTTTTTTTGGTTCCATACAAATTTTAGAAATTTTAAAGCATTTCTGTGAAAAATAACATTGGTATTTAAATTGAAATTGCACTGAATTTGTAGATCACTTTGATATTTCACCATCTCAGTTAAATATACTCCTATGTATTTTCTTCCCTTACTTTTGTAACAATTGTAAAAAAAATGCCTTCTTGAATCATATACCAGATAGTTCATTATTGGTGTAAAGCAATGCTAGCAATTTTTGTCTGTTGATTTTTTTTATCCTAAAATGCACGAATTCATTATAACATCATGTCATCTGAAAAGAGGAACATTTTGACTTCCTCTCTTCTCATTTGGATGCCTTTTTTTTCTTTCTCATGCCCAGCTGTTCTGGCTAAGACTTCCAGTGCTGTTGCATAGCAGTCGTGAAAGTGGGCTTGATCTCTTTTTCAAATTTTTAAAGAAAACATTTCCAGCTTTTCTCCATTAAGTAAAATGTTAGTTGTGGGTTTGTCATATATGGCCTTTACTATATAAAATAATGTTTATTCTGTTTCTCATTTATTGAGAGGTTTTATCATGAAGGGATGTTGAATTTTATCTAATTTTTTTCAACAGGTATTGAGATGATTATATGGAATTTGTCCTTTATTCTATTGATGTCATCACATTTATAGATTGGGGTATACTGAACCATCCTTGCATTCCAGAGATTAATCCCACTTGATCATGGTGTTGATATGCTGTTGGATTTGCTTTCTAGTATTTTGATAAGAATTTTTGTGTCTATGTTCATCAGGGATTGTTGCTGTTGTTATTTTTGTGTCTTTATCTGGTTTTGGTATCAGGGTAATGATGGCCTCATAGAATGAATTAAGAAGAATCCCTCTTCTTCAATTTTTTAAATAATTTAAGGAGAACTTTTGTTAGGTTTTTAAATATGTTTATGTTTCTCACAGCCCAGCCTTTGGGACCTGGGCTTTGCTTTGTTGATAAATTTTGTATTACTAATTAAATCTCATTTGTATTGTTTCACTAAGATTTAAAATTTTTTTACGTTTCAATTTTACAAATGATATGTTTCTAGAAATTTTCCATTTTCTTTAGGTTTTGCAGTTTCTTAGTGTATAGTTGTTTGTAATAGTTTCTGATAATCTCTTGTATTTCTGTGGTATGAATAATAATGTCTCCTTTTTTATTTTTATTTTTTGTTTATTTGAAAAATGTCTCTATTTCTTGGTTAATATAGTAGTGGCTTTCCAATTTTGGTTATCTGTTCAAAAAACCAAATTTACATTTGTTGATCCCTTATATTGTTTTTGTAGTCTCTATTTTGTTTAGTTCTCTTCTGATCTTTATTTTTTCCTTTCTTTTACTAATATTTGGTGTTTTTTTCTCTAGCTTTTCTAAATTACCAAGAAGCAAAAATAGTAGGTGGTTTATTTGAAATCATTCTACTTTTTTTATTTAGCCATTTATTGCTACAAAGTTCTCTTTTAGCACTGATTATGCTGTATTCCATAGGCTTTGATATAATGTGTCTATATTTGTATTTGTTTCAAGAAATTTTAAAATTTTATTAGTTTATTCATTGACCCATGGTTGTTCAGAGGCATGTTCTTTAATTTCCACATATTTATATATAGCTTCTAAAGATCTTCTTGTTATTAACATCTGGTTTTATTTTACTGTGAACTGAGAAAATACTTTATTTTATTTTATTTTGATTGGTAGTAGCATAAATTTTTTTTTATTTTACTTTAAGTTCTAGGGTACATGTGCAGATCTTGCAGGATTGTTGCATAGGTACACACATGACATGGTGGTTTGCTGTCTCCATCTCCCTGTCACTTACATCAGGCATTTCTCCCAGTGTTATCCCTCCCCAAAATCCCCACCCCGTGGTGTCCCTCCCCTAGTACCCCACTCCCCAACAGACCCCAGTGTGTGATGTTTCTTTCCCTGTGCCCATGTGTTTTCATTGTTCAATACCCACCTATGAGTGAGAACATGTGGAGTTTGGTTTTCTGTTCTTGTGTCAGTTTGCTGAGAATAATGGTTTCCAGATTCTTCGGTGTCCCTACAAAGGACATGAACTCATCTCTTTTTATGGCTGCATAGTATTCCATGGTGTATATGGGCCACATTTTTCTTTGTCTAGTCTATCATCAATGGGCATTTGGGTTGGTTCCAGGCCTTTGCTATTGTAAACAATGTCACAATGAACATACATGTGCATGTGTCTTTATAATAGAACAATTTATGATCCTTTGGATATATACCCCATAATGGGATTGCTGGGTCAAATGGAATTTCTATTTCTAGGTCCTTGAGGAATCGCCATACTGTCTTCTACAATGGTTGAACTAATTTACACTCCCACCAACAATGTAAAAGTGTTCCTGTTTCTCCACATCCTCTCCGGCATCTGTTGTCTCCAGATTTTAATGATCACCAATTTAACTGGCTTGAGATGGTATCTCAATGTGGTTTTGATTTGCATTTCTCTAATGATCAGTGATGATGATCATCTTTTCATAGGTTTGTTGGCCTTATAAATTTCTTCTTCTGAACAGTGTCTGTTCATATCCTTTGCCCACTTTTGAATGAGTATTTTTTTTTCTCTTGTAAATCTGCTTTAGTTCTTTGTAGATTCTGGATATTAGCCCTTTGTCAGATGGGTAGCTTGCAAAAGTTTTTCCCATTCTGTTGGTTGCTGGTTCACTCTAATGATTGCTTTGTTTGCTGTGCAGAATCTCTTAAGTTTAATTAAATCACATTTGTCTATTTTGGCTTTTGTTGGCATTGCTTTTGGGTGTTTTAGTCATGAAGTCCTTGCCTATGCCTATGTCCTGAATGGTATTGCCTAGGTTTTCTTCTAGGATTTTTATGGTTTTAGGTTCTATGTTTAAATCTTTAATCCATCTGAAGTTAATTTTAGTGTAAGGTGTAAGGAAGGGGTACAGTTTTCGCTTTCTGCACATAGCTAGCCAACTCACTCAAAATGACACAACTACACAGAAACTAAACAACTAGCTCCTGAATTATGACTGGATAACAATGAAATGAAGGCAGAAATAAAGATATGATTTTATTTTTAAAAAATTTGTTGAGGTTTGTTTTGTGTCCTAACATATGGTCTATCCTGGAGAATGTTTTATGTGCCAATGAGAGGAAGATGTACTCTATAGCTTTGTCCAAAATATTTTGTAAATGTCTATTAGATCCATTAGGTCTAAAGTTTAAATCCAATATTTTCTTATTAATTTTCTGTCTAGATGATCTGTCTAATGCTAAGAGTTGAAGGATGAAGTTGTTTCCAACTATCGTTATATTGTAGTCTACCTATCTCTTTAGATATATTATTATTTGCTTTATATATCTGGGTGCTCTGATGTTGGATACAATTATATTTAGAATTGTTATATTCTCTTGCAGAATTGAATTCTTTATCATTAGGTAGCAACCTCCTCTGATTGCTGTTTTGTACTTAAAGTCTGTATTATGTGATATAAGTATAGCTAATAATGATAATTTCTATTTTTTGTTTGCATAAAATATCTTTTCCAAATCATTATATTAAGACTTTCTATGTCTTTATACATGAAGTGAATTTCCTGTAGATAGCACATAGTTGGGTCATTCATTTTATTTTATTTTATTCTTTTCATTTAGTCAATGTACGTCTATTAACTCAATAATTTAGTCATTTTATATTCAAGGTTATCACTGATTAGTGAAGACATATTCCTGTCATTTTCTTAATTGTTTCTGGATGTTTTATATATCTCTTGTCTCTCTTTTTCTCTCTTTTATTATTTTGGTTTGGTTGTTTTCCATCCTTAAAACATTTGAGTCTTTTCTTTTTCTCATTTGTGTGTTTCCTCTGCAAGTGAGTTTTATACTTTCAGGCATTTACATGATGGTAGTTATTGTCCTTTCACTTCCAGATTTAGAATTCATTTAAATATTTCTTGTGTGGCTGGTCTATTGTTGATAAATTCAGTTTTTTCTTCTCTGAGAAATACTTTATTCTAACTTCATTTATGAAGGATAAATTTACTAAACATTGTACTCTTGGATAGTAATTATTTTTCTTTCAATTTGTCTATATCATCCCGTTCTCTCCAGGCCTGAAAAATCCACTGTTTGTGTTATGAAGCTTTTCTTATAAATAACTATGCACATTTTCTTACTGGTTTTAGACTTTTCTCTTTGACTTTTCCAGTTTGACTATAATATGTTATGAAGAAGACATTTTGGGGTTGTATCATTTTGGGGATCTCTGAGGTTTCTCCTTATCTGGATATCTCAATCTCTTGCTAGACTTGGGAAGTTCTCAGCTACTATTTTGTTAAATAGGTTTTCTATTTCTTTGGCCGTCTCTTCATTTTCTGGAACAACCAAAATTCAAAATAGTTTTGCTTTATGGTGCCCCATATGTCCCTTAGGCTTTTTTTATTCTTTTTTTTTCTTTTGTGTGTGTAATTATTTCAAAAAACTTGTCTTCAATTTTCGAAATTCTTCTGCTGGATTTAGTCTATTGCTGACACTCTTGATTGTATTTTTTATTTTATTTAAGAGTTATTCAATTCCAGTATTTCTGGTTTCCTTTTTTAAATAATATCTATCTCTCTGGTCAATTTCTCATTCATGTCCTGAATAATTTTCTGACTTATTTGTATGTTTATCTGTGTTCTTTTATATCTCACTGAGCTTATTTAACAACATTATTTTGAATTTCTTTTTGGGGATTTTATAAGTATGTTTTTCACTGAAATTTGGTGCTGGAGAATTATTATGTTTCTTTGGAGGTGTCGGACATTCTTGCTTTTTCATCTTCCTGTGTCCTTGGGCTGATATTTGTGCATCTGGTGTAATAATTACCTCTTCCAAATTGTTTGATTGACTTTTCTGGGAAAAGACATTCTCCTGAAGATGTGTCTATGGTGATTGTTACATTGGGTACTTTAGTTACGATTCTCGATGAATGCAGTAGCATAGTCTTTACGATTTCTTTAGCTGTGAATGTCAGTGGTATCTGTGGTTTCCTCAGTGGCTTGGCTATGCTTGTTAGTTGAGGCTGTGGTGAGGCTTTCTTGGAGAGGTGGGTTCCAAGTGGTCCATTTCTTAGGCTCCATTGGTGGCAGCAGCAGACCAAGCTTGCCTGTCTTTTGGCCTCTGAGTAGCTTACATGAGTGTCAGTGTTAGGGAGTCCGAGTGGGCCAATTCTTGGGCCTCCATGCATCTTGTTCAAGTGTGAGCAGTGGCATAAGTGAGCCTGATGGGTGAGGAAGACCTCAAGTTCCTGTGAAGCATGCATGGCATGGGCAATTGTAGTCGTAATGGACTTGCGGGCAGTGCTTGCTAAAGTGATTCATTGCTGTGTCTGTGACAGGCTGATGGGTTAGACCCCAGGCTTCCAGCTGATTCATGCAGGTAGGTGCTGGAGATGGTGTTAGCAGTAGACTGGGAGGGCATATACAAAGATTGCAAGAATGAGTCAACAGATGCCAGTAGTGGTGAACTAGGCAGGGTGATCCCCAGGACCCAGGCAGTATACTCAGGCATTGAGGAAGGAGAACAACAGTCTTGCCAAGTATATCCTCAGGTTTCCCAGTGGTATGCATGGGCACAAGTTGTGATTAACAGGGGGTGGTGACCTATGGTGGTAATTGGGGAAAGCCTGTTTTCAGAGGGCATACAGATATACAGCAACCCTGTTGCTGGCAGTGGGGTTGAGGAGTTGTCAATGGAAGTGGCTCCAGGTATCAGATGGCTTTCAAGCTCTGGGGACTGTGTACTTCAACCTCCATTTGTAATGGCAGCTGTAGTACTATGCAGAAAGAGCCTGTCCTTAGGACATGTGCTAGTGCACAGTGCTTGTGCTATGGGGGATAGGTTTGGGGTCAGTGAGAGTGGCCCCAGGCAGGCTGGTGGCTTTCAAGCTCTGACTTTCTGGGGAGTGCATGCTTTGGCTCATTTGATCTTACAGGCAGCCTTCCAAGTGAACTGCACTACCTGTTCCCTAGAATGTAGGACTTTGGGAGGGCTAGATATGGAGACTATGCCAGTTAATGATATGCCAGGACTAAACTCAGATTTCTTAGCAGCAATTAATTGCATTAAACACTGATCGATATTCAAGGCTATTGACCAGGATCTGTGATCCTTTCCATGGCGTTAGTCCTGCATGTTAGTGTTATTTATTTACTACTTTTCAATAATGGTATTGGTTATCCCACATCAAACCTAATTTACAGTTAGATATATGGGACCACTGATTAAATAAAAAGAAATGTTAAGTTTTCTCATAATCATTATTTGCCTTCTATGTGCTGGACCATATGCTAGATAATTGACTTTTGTTTTCTCATTTAATTTTCGTAAGATCGTGATGCTGCAAGTATTAATATTTACTTTACAGATGTAGAAACTAAAGGACAAAAGTTGAGAAACTTGTGCAAAATCACAAAGCAATTAAATTGCAGTGTTAGCCATCAAACTCTACTTTTTCATCCTTCCAAGTCTTTTTACACCACGTACCTTGATTTCTTTGTAAGTATTATCTATGAAAATTTACTTTTGACGTGGACTGTGTACCAATTATGTTAGTTAAAACTCAATATATTCTCAATTGTGGAACTTTAATTTTGCCTTTCTAAATACAATTGCTATTTTATAACAACAGCAACAACAACAACAAACCTTGTCAATATGAAGCAAAACAACATCCTCATGTGTGATATGCATTATTGGGAGCACATTATCATTTCTGAGTTGCTATGCCTATTTCTTCTTATTAAAAAATGAATGCACAGCTAATGTTTACCCAAGAGATTAATTATTTTGCAAATGAAAAATTATAATTGTTATATTCAGTCACATTTCAACCTTACATCACCAAAAGGAAGCCTTTTGCTTGAAGCTCTTTTGCAACAATGTTTTTCTAAAGCTCTGCAGCCAGCTTTAATGATTGTAAAATATTTAGGTATTTTTTAAATGTTGTAGACCAAATAGAATAATGCATGAAAGCAATAAATAAGTAAGCAGACAAATCACATCTAAAGACAGACTGATAGTGGAGCTTTTACAAAAGGGTTGACCACAGAGGTTTTAAAATATGTTTGATAGTTTTTATTTGTGGTAGAGAGATTCTTAAACAGGTGAACCTCCCTGCCCTTGGAAGGATACAGAGGAAGCAGTGATTAAGATATTATTAGCAAATCAGTGAGACATGCTAACCACAATTAAAAATACTGAGCTTTCTGGAAGGAATACATAGTGAAGCTACTAACTTTTGGCTACCTTCCAAATCCCAACTTAACTGTAGGCATGCCTTACCCCAGGGGAAATAATGTTCTTTGGCCAAGCAGGCAAATTCCGCTGCATCATAGTCTACAACCTGGAAAATGCTTTTAAAAAGACTGCTGTAGACTTCTTACCAACGTGGAGTTAGGTCTTATTCATACAATGCCTTTGTACGGTAGACTTGTCTAATGCCATTGAAATCAAGGGTTTACCAGAAGGAATCCTTTTGATTTGGAGCTCCTCTTACTTTCTTTCCTTTCTCTTGTAATAATGTTTTTAAATTTCCAACATATCCACGGTGGCATTCCTATGTGTCTATGTTTTCTCCAGTAAGTACTTTTCTGTACTTCAATCACCTCTAAGAAAAAAATTCTGATATGTCCAGTTTTTGACACACACTAATTTTTGATCACTAATTCATATGACAAACATGCGACCTTTGTCTTCATATTAATGTGTTCATTGAAAATGACATAGAAGAAAGGGCATTTTGCCCTACAGAGAATTAATTAGCATGTAATTCTCAGTATATCATTTAGTGTTAATTAGCAGTTAAACCATTTTCTTGTGCCTGACCTGCTGATTTCAATACAATGTTCTATTTTGGAGGCCCTAGGGGAAATAAACCTGAAAGGATATTTGATCTTCTCTTTTTGAAAATAAAAGATTAAATCACAACTCTAATTTTCCTGTGTTTTGTTTAACTACCATATATTTTCCTCATTTTGCTCCTGTCATAGTTCTATGTCATAAGCATTATTCCTTCCCTTTCTAAGAAAACAGTAGTCAAATCACTACACATGGATAAGAGTAAAATTAATATTCACAGCTAAGTCTTTTTTAAAGCTGGAACTTTTTCTGTTTTTTCATATTTACAATTCTTAGAAGAATGTTTGATATGATTGCTAGGTAAAACTGAATGAGCTGGTCTTACTGGTTTTTGTGTTTTTTGTTTTTACATATAAATTTTTGGTGACATGCAGCTTTTTTAGTCAAATAAATTCATTAAGAAATTTGACAAGTCATTGTGAGAAATAAATTCTGAATTTTTTTTTTAGCACACTCATATTTACTTAACATAGATGCCAAGAGATTAAGACCATGGGTAATCTACTCAAATCATTCAAATTTATTTTTTTAAATGCATAATTAAATGTGTATGTATGATATGTCAGAAACTCAAAATACTTACGAAAATGAAGAAATGTCATTTTTATCTTTTTGAAAGATGCCACCCTATAGACCAGGACTGCTGACTCAGTCAGTGTTCGTGGGGCATTCTGCCTCACTCTTGCCCATCCTCTTGGTTTAGGCTTGGCTCTCCCCTTGATGGAACCAAACTCTGTCCTTTGACTATCACTTGAGTTCACAACGTTCCTAGATTGGTGGTAAGACCAAAGGTGTCAAAAATACATTATTTTTTCAAGGCTTTTATGGCTTTTTGATTTATACTCATCTCGAGAAGAGGTTGGTTATTGAATTATCTTCTTCACTGAAAAAGAGCAACTTATACTGTCACCATCCACGAAGCGTTTTCACACACATCATCTCATTTGATTCTCACAAAAACTCGGAGCAGGCATAATTACTGTCATTTTACAAATGAAGAAAGAATCTCAGATAAATTAAATGATTTTCCAAGGTATTACAATTAGATAGTGGTAAAATCAAGAGTAAAATCGCAATTTTTGACTTTGGTCTATAATTCTTTTCCTCCTTCATTACACTTCAAGATATAGATGTGAAGTCTTGTTTTTTTTTGAGCTCCCATTATACTGCAGGTCTTGGAGGATAATAAGGCAATCAAATGAAGAATAGAAATAAAGCTGATCTGGATTGAATTTAATATAAAGTTTCCTATCACATGACATTTTCTATATCCTGGGGGAGTAGCATTATTTATTCCTTTTCAATATTATTTCTCACATTGTCTTTTAATGGTATAGATTTACTTAAATCTGTGGTACAACGGCTACAGGTTGACTTTGAGACAAGCGCCATAAAGGCACTGCTCTCATTAAACAGTTTTAAAATAATTGAAATAGTTCTATCTTTATTTTATAATTTGAATAGAAATGGGCTTCTGAACTATCTGTGGCTAAGACCTCATTCTAAGTATCTTCAACCACTAAAAATTTAAATTCTGATTACCTAAGCTGCATATTTAAATTTATACATTTTCCAGGGAAGGCTCTGGAAAACATGAGAAGTGCTGTATTTGAACAATCAACCCCATCACTTTAAGCTAATTAGGAACTTGAACTAAATTTATTTCAAATTATTTATACTTCTAGCTTCATATTTTTAGAGTTCTCTCATGAGGACAGAATAAAAGCTCAAAGCACAGGCTGTGACTTCAGATAACCTAGGTTCATAACTGTTCTTAGTTACTGAATTCTTGACTTCCAGCAAGACAATAGATGTCTGTACTCCTTGGTTTGTTTTAAAGATTAACTAAAGTAATGCAGTTGTAATTAATCAATATGCAGTGTCTATTTTTTTACTGTCATATATTCAAAGAGAATACAGAAGTGCCTAGCATCTATGTCATCTCTTATAATAATGGTGTTTTGGGAATGGTAGCTTGGTCCTTATTTATTTATTAATTTTATTGATATCATCACAGCCTTTATATTTTTATATAACTTTTTGGTAATTTTGACCATTCGTTTAGATATATATCTTTATACCTTTGAATTTGTGTGAGGCATAGGTAAAGCCTTCCATACTATTTCCATTCTATTCCCAGTCTTTGAAAACAAGAAATTTCCTAAATTTGCAAATACATTTAGACCTATAATCTCAAGTAATTCATCTTACATTTAAAATTTTAAATACATGTAGTTAAGACTTTTTGCTTTTTGCTAGATGACTGAATTGCATTAATGTCGGCATTTTATGTGTCTATCCTGAATTAGGCCTTTTTAATAAATTGTTGTTCAGTTTCTTAAGACACTGTTAACACGTATATCTGCCATTGGTTTGAAAATATACATGCAGCTTTCAAAACTTCTAGTTTATTTCAAGATAGTAGGTTATATATTGGAAAAATCTAATTCAGCATGACATATGTACGCTAAAAATTATTTTGTCATAATAAATGTACTTAAAAAGTATTTGTTCAGAAAGATTTTTCTCTTCTTTCGGCTTTGTTTATCTTAGAGTTTTTATTCAGCCTTTCATTGTGATAACTCCACAGGGAGTTTTATGAAGAGCTGTGATGCGCTGGACATAGCTGCTTGGCTGTCAAGGTTATCACTTCAATTGCAGAAGCTAAGCCTCAACTGTACAGAGGTGGCTGGTCCTCTCATTCTTCTTTTCTTACCCCTTCCCCTTGATGAAATCATTCTACAAATGTTTGGTAATTATTTTTTCCTTTCAGTTCAGTCTCACTATGGTTGAGTCTTTGGAAAACAGAAAAATGCTTTTGGACATGTGATTATATAGTCAATACAGGAACTGAAAGGATTTAATCCAATTCACAGATTCCAAATCAAATATTACACATTCCTAAAGAAAACTGCAGACGATAGCTTTTATATCTCTTTGCTTTCTTCTTGTGTCTGTTGTCTTTGTATGATCTCAACAAACTTGTCTGTTCAAAGTTCCAGTGAGGGCTGGGCGTGGGGCCCATACCTATAATCCCCGCACTTTGGCAGCCAAGGCTTCATGAAATCAGCAGTTTGAGGCCAGCCTGGCTAACTTGGTGAAATCCTGTCTCTACTGAAAATACAAAAATTATCTGAATGTGGTGCCAGATGCCTGTAATCCCAGCTACTTGGGATGCTGAGGCAGGAGAATTGCTTGAACCCGGGAGGCAGAGGTTGCAGTCAGCCAAGATTGCATCATTGCACTCCAGCCTGGGCAACAAAGTAAGCCTCTGTCTAAAAAAAAAAAAAAAAAAAAAAAAAAAAAAAGTTCCAGTGAGATCTATTTCTTGCATGGTAGTAGTATAATAGACTTTAATGATGTGGTCTAGATGTCTATGTGAGTCATAAATATACACTGGTTGGCTTCTATATAAAGCCCTGGTAGAGGGAATGGTGTTAACAAGGAAGAAATTAAAACATAAACTTTCCTTCAATGTTTTCTGAAAGGTTTTGTTCTGTAAAGTAAAAAACAATGTTTTATATTTCTTGCTCTACAAGGTAGTAAGACAAAGTGTGGTATATTATTTGATACAGATGAGTTAAAAGCTTTTTGCTCCTATTATAGATGCCCAGAGGAGGTGGTCTACAATTGTTGGGGTAGCCTCAGGGCTTTCTCCTGAGATACCTCAAAGAGTCGAGTGATATGTCTTTACTGAGATTATGAGCACTTGGAGAAATCTATCTTCCTTTGACTTTATGATTCTGAATCTTTGGAGTTTTATTTGAAAGAAGCCTCTTTAAAAATATAAACTTGTTCTTTTTAAAAAGATAGTGTTTTTCTTTCATTCATTCCTGAGTACATTTAACGTTCTTTTCATACCCAAATACGTGACAGGTGCTTTGTTAAGTACCTGGGAGAATAGAATGAAATGGAAAGAACCTATTTTCAAGGTATGTATATATGACTATCAACTTGCAAACTAGTTACAGTTGGTAATTGATTTCATTTTTCTGTTTCATGTCATACAACCATGTGACAGCATTTAGTTTCTTACTTCTAGTAGCAAAATTAAGAAAATTAAACAAATTTGTGTCTTGGAAGGTACATTTTCATTAGTAAATCCCAATGCATGTACTTTGAGTTATTTTTGGAATTCTTTTTTCAGTTAAAACTAAATATTTATTTATGTTTAGATTGACAAGTAAAAATTATATAAATTTATGGTGTACAACATAACAGTTTATGTATGTCCACATTGTAGAATGGCTAAAACAAGCTAATTAATATGTCCATTAGCTTCAGATACTTAATCAATTTTTTGTGGTGAGAACACTTAAAGTTTATTCTTAGCAATCTTCAACTATACAATAAGTTACTATCCACTATAGTCATCTTATTGTACAAGAGATTTTATCAATCTATTTCTCCTGTCTTACTGAAATTCTGTATTCTTTGACAAACACTACCCCATTTCGCCACTTATCCCCTGCCCTGCCTTCACCATGGCAACCACCTTTCCTCTCTATTTTTGCAAATTTGACTCTTAGATTCCACGTATAAGTGAGATCACTCTCACATAAGTGAGATCTCAAATACCACATGATCACTGTAACTCTTAAATGTAACATATCTATTCCAGCTGCTTTTATAATGGACAATATTATAAACAGGAGCAAAGGTTAAATGAGATTATTTGCTTCAAGTGGTATGCAACTAATAAAAATTACTTTGAAGCAACATGAGAACATTCCCACCTATCTCAGACTGTTCTACCTGCTTCTAAAGCTTCCGGTACAACCTGGTACGTGAAATGTACACCTGGTCTCGGATCAATGAGAGCTACTATACTACCTCCCCAAATTTATGTTACTTAGGTAATGGATTCTTGAAAGACATGTTATGTGGACATTCTAAATTTAGCTATAATAGAAAAGTTATTTCTCATCTTATTACAGATATAACTATTCCCCTTACACCTTTACAAAATAAAATAAAATTACAGTATGTTTCATAATTTCAAAATATCCTAAAGTGAAATTTTAAAATCATGGTTTTGATTCTGAGGATTCCATAGCCCATTAAAATCGAGTTACAGCTTCAGATATAAAGTAATAATTTACCCCCACCTTGGTATATTGCATGTTTTGAAAATGAAGGTCAAGGCTCTGAAGTTGGCCCATCCTCTTTCTGCAAAGCATGGTGGGATCTTTAACTCCACTTGAGCAGCCAATAGAGGTAAGTGAATAAGACCTCAGTTTAATGTCTCAGCTGAAGGGCAAAAAGGCAGAGTCATTATTAATGCCTGACAAGCCAAGAACTCTGCCTCTGTGCAGTTAAAGCCTCAGCAACAGGCAGTGGAGGTTTATAATGTATAAGAATGGAAATGGATGGAGACTCTATTTCTGGGAAGAAAATAAAGTCATAATGCATTTACAACTGATGCTTAGTTGCACTTAAGTGCCCCCTAGGGCATTTCATTAATGAGGACCTGAGATTACGAAAAACAGATATAGATATGTAAAAATGTCGAATTAACATATTTTTCTTTTATTTAAACTTGAAAAAGCATGTAATGTCCTTTCAGCATATTTGACAAACATATACCTAAAGGCAAAACTGTTACTTACAAAAGCCATAATACTTTGTGAAACCATATGGTAAATGGTCTTTCTTGGTGATTACAAATCCCGGTTTTATAGCACCCTAGGGATAACATAAAAATTTGGAAATTATTTTTAATTAAAATGCATGGGAACTTCAATGTAGCATATTTTCTGTATACCAGATTTTCCTTAAAACAGATTTACCTTAACCTCTGTCTAGTTGGGCTTTGTATCAAGAAGACTTCATATTAGAGGTATTTATATATGGAAGCAATTTGAAGCATTAATATAGGAGTCATTATTAAATCGCAGGTTCTTTAGGACTGAGATGGCTAAAAAATCACATAGCATACAATAAGATACATCAAGTCTGAAAGTATTGAGAACGATTGAGCCAGGAAATATATATGTAATTTTATACGTTAAAAAAAGTGTTTTCTAATGTCTGCCTCACTTAAAATATTATCCTTGGAAGAGAGTTAAATTTTAAATCACATAAGTCATATATATGTATGTGTGTGTATCTATGCATAGATAAACACATATATGTATGTGTTTATGTAAATATTACACACACGTGTGTGTATATATATATATATACAAACATAAAAAAAGCCCCTCAATATTTTAAATGATATATAGGAATGTAATAGAAAGAATAGAAATTTCAAAAAGAATGAAGTAAAAAAATTGCTTACTACAATAGCCAGCTTTAGGGTTCAAATTGCACTAACAATACTGATTATTGAAGGAAGAAATGAAGTCCTTCTTTTATTATTTCTCAAAGTAGTCATATAATAAGAGAAAAATAAAATGGCCAGAGCCTTTGTAATTATGGATGTTCTAGAAAGTCATTGGGAAAAATCATAATTCATAAATTTTTTCATGTTAAATACCTGAAGCCTGATGAGACTAGATAGCCCTCTGTGTGCAAACATCAATTGTTCCTCACTTTGGTGTAAAAATTTTTTAGTGTCCGGAGCAGCAGCCAGACAATGAACCATGGGCAATGTGTTTTTAAATTGGTCTCATATATATTTTATTTATATTTTAACTTATGGTTTCTATTAAACCACAGAGCAGTGATTCTTAACCTTTTACGTGATTTTTTTCCTTAATTCATGATGAAGATTTCTCATTTTCAGAGAGCAGAGAGGAGCTGCCAAGAGATAGGTATTAACCCTGCAAACACGTGCTGCTTAGCCAAGGTGATTGCTATTCCTCTGTCTCACATTTGTAAAGTTTATGAATAAATACAATAATGACAGGCCACTAATGACTATAGTCCCCCAGAACCCTCATTCTTGCAGCTTATCCCTAATAGTTCTGTAACCCATGGAGCATACTCAGCTCCCAGTTCCGAAGAGATTCTTAGCCTCGCTAACCCTGAAGAATGGAAAAAGCAGCCCAGGAGGCCCCAAGAGTTTTCCGTTTGAATAAACATCGTGGACCCAAAGAGTTTTCAGGAAAGGTGATTTATTAGACAGAGAGAGAGAAAGAAAGGCAGCTCCCATGCTGTCGTGGGAGGGGACCCAGAGAAGGAATCCATATAGGTAGAAGCAGCTGGAGTTTTTACCCTTGAGTTATTCCCTCGCCATTCACGTTCTCATCCAATGAGAGTTCTTTCAAACTTCCTCTGGAGTGATTGATCTTTGACTCTGACACTGGATTGGCTACTTGGTCCACAGCCCAGCGTGCTTTTTGGGACAAAGGAGCTTCACATGGCTTTCCCTACCTAGCCTGCACCGAAAACCCAGACAAACAACTTTACATTTGAAACCCCTCTGGTTCCTGGATGGAGGCGTGGAGCGGGGAAACTCCTGCCTTTGAAACCACGCCCATTGCGGACTAGGGAAGAGAAGTCCCTCAGTTGCACGAAGATTACTCTACCTGTGCTTCATGGATTCCTAAATACATCTTTGAAGATACTGCTCCTACATTGAGAAAAGCACTTTCTAATTCCTAGGGCAGTTTTATTTTATTACACTTAACCATTCATTCATCCTTTAGTCAAATGCACACCAACTGCCTGCTTATACTGTGCTTGACACTGAGGATTTAAAGTGAAGTCTCTACCCCTAAGGTTCTTCCAGAGTTGTAGAAGGTGACAGACATATTAAAAAAAAAAAGGGACAAATTTCTGTAGAGCTATCACAGAAATGTACGTGCTACAGTCAAGAACAAAGAAGGAAACGTTTGTCACCACTTTGAGCTGAGTAATAATACAGAGGAAGAATTATGCTTAATGGGTATTTATAATTGAAAATACACTTGAATTAAGATAAAAGAAGAGTGAGTGGAAGTGAATATAATCGAAGAGGAAAAGACCCTAAAAAAAGATTTTCACAGAAATATGAGAAAAAAACTTACTGAGAGAAATTTTGAAATGTTATTAAAAATAACTGAAAATGAATACTTTGATCGAATATCTTTTAGGTTTTCTTTTATTCTAGAAATATATTGATGACCAATCAATTATGAAATAGATACTTATTGAAATTTTTGTAAAGATTCTGGTTTATTTTTCCAAACACACTTCTGGAATAATACTCTGGGATCCATAACTTTTCTTAGTAGATGCTTTACTTTAGTCTATTTGTAAATTCTGCAGTAATACCTATTTAATTATCATATAGATTGAATCACATGGCATGCAAGTTGAATACACACATGTGTAAATCCATTAATCCAGTATAGCAGATTCGTTAAATGGCTTGTAGGCTATGTTCCATAAAATACTAATAAAGAATTTGGAGTCAGCAGCATTTGGGTTTTGATTAATATTGACTGTCAACTTGATTGGATTGAAGGATGCAAAGTATCATTCCTGGGCGTGTCTCTGAGGGCACTGCCAAACAGGTTTACATTTCAGTCAGTGGACTGAGAGAGGTAGACCCACCCTCAATTCGGATGGGCACAGTCGAATTAGCTGCCAGTGCAGCTAGGATAAAAGCAGGCAGAAGAACATGGAAGGACTAGACTGGCTAAGTGTTCTGGCTTTCGTCTTTCTCCTGTGCTGGATGCTTTCTACCCTTAAACATCAGACTCCAAGTTCTTCAGCTTGTGGACTCTTGGACTTACATCAGTCATTTGCTAGGGGCTCTCAGGCCTTTGACCGCAGACTGAAGGCCGCACTATCAGCTTTCCTACTTTTGAGGTTTCCAGACTTAGACTGGTTTCCTGGCTCCTCTGCTTGCAGCCCCCTTATTGTAGGACTTCACCTTGTGATCCTGTGAGTCAATTCTCCTAAGAAACTCCCCATCGGATATACATCTGTCCTATGAGTTCTGTCCCTTTAGAGAACCCTGACTAATACATGGTTTTTGCATTAAATAAACTAATTCAGAATACTGGATATGTAGTAATGGCAGAAACCATTGATAACAACTGGAATAATACTACGAGATCTTTTAACAGACAACACCATGTTGGATGACATGAAAGGCAGAGAATATCTTCTGCTACATTAAAAAGAAAGAAATTTATATACAAATTAAATCACCAGAGCAACTACTTAAATATATTTTTTTATGTCAAATACACTCTGGCATTAGGTAATAAGTATTTTATAGTCCAAGAACTTTTTCCAATGATACGTTTTTCAGACTTTATAAGATTATTAAAAATACTTAGTCAAGGCCGGGCACAGTGGCCCATGCCTGTAATCCCAGCACTTTGAGAGGCCGAGGTGGGTGGGTCACAGCAGTCAGGAATTCAAGACTAGCCTGGCCAACATGGTGAAAATCTGTTTCTACTAAAAATACAAAACCTACCTGGGTGTGGTAGTGCACGCTTGTAATCCCAGTTACTAGGGAAGCTGAGGCAGGAGAATTGCTTGAACCTAGGGGATAGAGGTTACATGGAGTCAAGACTGTGCCACTGAACTCCAGCCTGGGAGTATATATATTCCGTATATATATGCATTTGAATACACACAAACACACACACACACACACACACACACACTCCAGCCTGGGAGTATATATATATATATGGAGTCTTTCTCTGTCACCCAGGCTGGAGTGCATATGTGTGTGTGTGTATGTGTATTTGTGTGTATTCAAATGCCATGTGCTATGGGTCATTAGTTATTGTGAATCTGAATCACAAAGTACCAGGGATGAGAAGCCCTAATCTTGGAACTTAATTGGTTTGAATGAAATTGTCTGTAAATTATGTGGTTTATATTTTGATTTTTAATTTTTAGCCTTCTTTTTTCTTTTTTTATAATTCCCATGCATTTGGGCTATATTATGTGCAAACAAACATGATATTGAACATTGAAACCATGGAACCTGACTTAGAGAAATAATAACTCACTTAAAGGAAACTAAACCTATTTATAAAATATAAGTTTTTAATACTGTTAAGCAACAGGTCAAAATGAGATGCAGTGTAACTCTCTACAAATTGAAGGTTTGAGGGCTGAAATAATGAGTCAAAATGGAATAATGTGACTAGAATAAGATTGATTTCCAAGAGTTGTTTAATTCTGTAACTTAAAATAATGACATTTATCTATCTGATAGCTTTGTACAAAATCAGCTGTGGGAACCACAGTTCCTATTATTCCTTTTTCAGGTTCGTTTTGGCCGCAGGAGAGATTTGTGTGAGATTTGCAAGGCAAAAGTGTAGCAGCCGCCACTACTCTCTGAAAGTTCGTGTAGGAGAAAGCACTATGATACCTCACACACATTGTCACTGATCTTCTATCACACAGAGATGGCGTAGGGCAGCAGCCAGAGATTCCAGATCCCATTGGATCTCTTTCTTAAGTTTTCCAAACTGTGGTCCAGATGAAGAGTATCAGCTTCTTTTACACATCATGATATCACCAAGCTGGCAGGTGGTGAGAGACAGAAGTGGGGTTTACGATGGGCTTCACTCCCCACTGTTTTATGACTTGTTTTTTTAAATCTTGTTTACTTGCTTGCTCGTTTGATTAAAAGATTACTCTCACTAAATGAAGTTAAGACGTTAGAATTTTCTGGGTATTGAGAAATGCACCAAATGGCTTAGGGAGACTGGATGAGTAGGGTGGATTTATCACATTAGACAGTTTACCTCTAATTGTGTGCCCCCAAGAGATTCAGAGAAAATTCCCATTACCAAGCTGTGAGAAAATAAATTTGGGTGAAGAACTCAGCATAGATATTCTCTGGAATGACAGTTAGAAATGCTGCCTTTTAATTGGGCACCTTGAAGGCAGTCAGGATGATAGGATCCCAGGGTGTCTGGGCCAGCTGCCATCATGGTTACTGCAATGGATTGCAGAGCTGGAGATTCCCAAATGCTTTGATCTTCTGAGACCTCTGACATTAGCTCAATGATCATGGTTCCCTAGAATTGAAATAGAGTAGTAGCTTATTAAAATCTTTGATTTGTCTAAGTAAAAAAGTTCTAGACCTAGTAAAAAGGAGTTTGACTTGAATCAAAATTCTTACCCTCCAGGCAGTCACAGATCCACAGCCCTTTGAAAGAAGGGGAAGTTTGTCTCTCTGAGGAAGGACCATGCCCACACAGTCAAACATGTATATTTCCTGTCTTTCTCCCTGCATTCTCCAAAAGGAGCTGTAACATTTACCAGGTGTCTCTACATTGAAGATGGACAAATAAGCATACTTTTTAGGGATTACTGGGCACTGGTTCTGAATTAATATGAATTTCTGGAGATATAATACACCGTTGTGTTTTACCGGTAGTCAAAATAGAGGCCTGTGGAGTAAGGATATCAATGTAGTTTTTGCTCAGATTCTTATTTGAGTGGAACCTGTGGTTCCTAAAACCTACTTTATAATTATTTCCCTAGTTCAAAATGCACAGTTGAAATACACATATGATATGCTTGCTAGATGTCAACTACTGCTAGGTATTAGAACTTGTTCTAAATACCACTGTATATATATATATATATATATATATAGAGAGAGAGAGAGAGAGAGAGAGAGAGAGATAGATAGATTTATTTCTCAAAGTATGCTAAGATCTAAATACTATTAGCAGATAGGTTGAGAAACTCATCCAACATTATGAAACAAGCGCATACTGTGTTTAGGATCTGAGCCCAAGTAGTCTGGCTCCAAAGTCATTGTTCTTAAGGTGATATGGTTACAGACAAGAGGTTTGGCTTCGAACAATTTATATGATAGTTGTAATAAATTACACAAGAAATAAAGCCCAGGATTTAGTTAATATATCTTAAAGTATATTTATATTGTTCCTGAAATTTTCATACATCTTTTCTCCATTCCACATGCATTCAGTCAAATTATTGTCCTTTTTAAAGAACATATTAGATTTATTACAGACAAGGAAAAATACTCCCTAATCCACACAAAATTCTGTTAAAGAGAGGATCTGAAACAGATCAATAATGTGATACAAATCTTCTGATAAATGAATAGGAAGCAGTTGAAATATTAATTGAGTGAGAGAGAGAAAGGGAGAAGTGAAAATAAGCTCCATTCTAAAATATGACTGTGCATTTGTAACACATTTTATATTTTCACAGTAAGACTGATGTGTATGTTTGTGTACTTGTGTGTATGTGCATATGTGTGGGAGTGTTTGTGCATGTATACTTCATGCTGTTACTTTGTCCTATCCTCAAACTAAAGTCTTTGGAAGATAGCAAAAGCAGGAAAGCATTATAAATAACTGTCTTGATAGACAAACCCAGACTGTTTCCAGTAGTGAGCTTCTAACTTCCTACCTTTTAGGTTGAGATGCTGATTCATAGAACAAGCAAGATAATGGAGATACTACTATAAGATGTCACAGCTAAGCTAATCTAGTTCGCACACGCAATGCTTAGGATATGTCTGGATGGTCCGCTGAGCACACAGAATTGATTCTCTCACATAAAGACATAATTATGTCCCTTCATAAACTTGATGTGTTGGAACATCACCCCTTTCTAAATTTTTTCTTTGGTCGTCTTCCTTAAAAGGAGATAGAGAAACACGTGGAGAAAATATCTAATTGTGTTTAACTGTATTTAAATAGAATTAGAATTTTCATCATTATTATGTTAGTTTTTTACTGCTATATATTACCATAAACAATATTGCTACAAATTATTATAAACTTGGTAGATGAAAACAATAGACATTGACCCTACAGGAAAATCCACAAACATTATATGCAACAGTGAAACACTGAAATCTTTTCCTCTAAGACCAAGATAAAGGTAAAGATGCCTACTTTTACCACTTCTATTCAACATAGTACTGGAAGTCCTAGCCAGACCAATTAGACAAGAATAAGAAATAAAAATAGGCTGGGCTTGATGACTCACATTTGTAATCTCATCACTTTGGGAGGCCTAAGTGAACCCAGGAAGTCAAGACCACCCTGGGCAACATAGTGAGACCCTGTCTTTACAAAAAAATTTAAAAATTAAAAAAAAAAATCATTAGCCAGGTATGGGTGGTGCATGTCTGTAGTCCTACATACTTGAGAGGCTGAGGCAGGAGGATTACTTGAGCCTGGGAGATTGAAGTTACAGTGAGCCATGATTACTCCACTAAGTTAGTGAGACCTTGAAAAAAAAGGAAGGAGGGAAGGAAGAAAGAAGGAAGGGAGGAAGGAAGGAAGGAAGGAAGGAGGGAAGGAAGGAAGGAGGGAAGGAAGGAAAGAAGGAGGAAAGGAAGAAAGAAGGAAGGAAGGAAGGAAGGAAGGAAGGCAGAGCCAAATTGGAAAAGGAGATGTAAAATGATCTCTGTTCATAAATGATTAGGTCTTATATGAGGGAAATCCTAAACATCTCAGAAAGAAAACCTGTTAGAACTAATAAACAAATTCAACAATATAGTATACAAAGTCAACACTCAAATATCTGTTGCGTTTCTATACACTAACAATCTGAACAGTATATTATGAAAACAATTCAATTTACAATAACATCAAAAAGAATAAATACTTAGGAATTAACTATCAAGGAGGTAAAAGCCTTTCACAGTAAAAACTACAATACATGTTTGAAATAAATTAAAGATTTACAATGAATGAAAACACATCCCATATTTATGGGCTTGAAGACTAAATGTTGTTAAGATGTTTATACTACCTAAAGTGATCTACAGATTCAGTGCAAATCCCACCAAAATCCCAATGACATGTTTTTTGCAGGAAATGTAAAAACTGATTATAAAATTCATAGAAAACCTAAAGGAACTACCCTAGACGTCAAAATAATTTGACAAAGAACAAAGGTTGAAGACTCATACTTCCTGATTTAAAAAGGTAGTACAAAACTGCAGTAATCAACACAATGTGGTGCTGGCATAAGACAGAAATATAGATCAATGGAATAGAACAGAGGGCCCAGTAATATAACTTAATGTATATAGCCAAATAATTTTTGACACTGATGCCAAGATCATTAAGTAGGAAACAAAATTCTTTTCAACAAATGGTGTTCGGAAGTTGGATCCTTACTTTACATCATACGAAAATCAACTCAAAATGGATTTATGACCTAAATGTAAGAACTAAAACCATAAGACTCTTAGAAAAAAACCTAGAGGAATAGCTTCTTCACATTGGATTTGGCAATTGTTTCTTGGATATGACACTAAAGGCATAAGTAACCAAAAAAATAGATAAATTGGACTACATCAAAATTTAACACTTTTGTGCAGCAAAGGACATTATTAAGAGAATAAAAAGGCAACCTGTGGAATAGAGAAACATATTTGCAAATTTTATATTTGGTAAGAGATTAATATCCCGAATATATGAAGACCCCAACTTGACAGTAAGAAACAAACCAATTTTAAAAAACAGACCAAGGAATTGAATAGACAGTTATTCAAAGAATATAACAAATGGTAAGCACAGAAAAGATGCTCAGCATCAGTCATCATGAGGAAATGCAAATGAAACTTACATTGAGATACCACTTTATACTTATTAATATGGCTACTATCCCAAAACAAAATTAAAAACAACAAACGGAAAATAACCACTCTCGGGAAACTGGAATACTCACACATTGCTGGTGGGAATATAAAATGGTGCAGCAACTGTGGAAACCATTATGGTGGTTTCTCCAAAAATTAAACATAAAAATACTCTATGGTTTAGAGACCACATGGTCTCACTCATAAGTGGGTGTTGAAAAATGAGAACACATGGACGCAGGGAGGGGAATATCACACACCTGGGCCTGTTGCGGGGTGGAGGAGCTAGGGGAGGGATAGCAGGGTGTAGGGGAATTGGGGAGGGATAACATTAGGAGAAATACCTAATATAAATGATGGGGGGATAGATACAGCAAACCACCATCGCATGTGTATTACCTATGTAACAATCCTGCATGATCTGCACATCTACCCCAGAACTTAAAGTATAATAAATAAATAAATAAATAAATGAATAAATGAATAAATAAATAAATAAAATACTCTATGGTCCAGTAATTCCTATATGAGATATGTACCTACATACATACCTACAAAAAGTAAAATGCAAGGACAGAAACAGGTACTTGTATATCAATGTGTATAGGAATATTATTCATAGTAGCCAAAAGTTGGAAACAAATCAAATATTTATTTAAAGATCAATAAATAGACAAATAAAATGTGATATACAGACAATGAGATATTAATCAGCCTTTAAAAAGTTATATGTTACGACATGGATGAATCTTGAAGATATTATGGTAAGTGAAATAAGCCAGACATAAAGAGACACATTTTACATGATTCCACTTATAGGAGTTACATAGAAGAGTTAAAATTATAGAGACAGAAAGTAGAAGAGTAGTTACCAGGTGTTGGTTCGAGAGATGATGAGAAATTCTTGTTTAATGGATACACAGTTTCAATTCTGGAGATCATAGTGGTTATCATCTGCATTAATGTATTTAATTTCATTGAGCTTTACACTGAAAAAGGGTTAAAATGGTAAGTTTAATGTACATATTTCACAGTTAAAAAAATAAGATACCTTTATTATCTCACAGTTGTGCAGGTTGGAATTCTCTGTTTCATTTCTCATACAGTTGAAATAATGGTGTTGGCTGAGGCTGCAATCTCCTTAAGAACTTTCTGCAAGCTTGTTTTTTGTTAAAGTAATTCAGTCTCTTATAATCATAAAACCGAGGGCCCTATTATCTTGTTGATTATCAACTGGGAAACATTCTTACTCTTTCCTGTTACCAGATTGTCTCCAAAACAGGACAGGTTGCTTCTGCTTCCTGTCTTTTTAAAGGCTATCTGATTAGATCAGTTCTGACTAGGATAATCTTCCTTTTGATTACCTCAAACTCAGCTCCATTAGAAACCATAATTATATCTTCAATATCTGTTTTTCCATAAAATATAATCAAATTTTATGAGTGATAGCCCATTATATTCAAAGATCCTGCCCATACTCAAGGGGAAATTATTGTGTAGGGCAAATACAACAGGGAATTAGACTCTTAGCAGCCATCTAAGAATTTTGCCTACCATATTTACGCCCATCACTACAAGGAGGAGATACACTTTTAATGCAAGAAGACACAATCTAAAATTTAAAAATGACATAAATATGTTTGTACTAAATAAAGTATCTATAAGCGAAAAGTCTAAACAGATTTGAGAAGACATAGACAGAAGCATGGTAATAAGAATCTCTAACTCCTTTCAATACATTGTTTCAAATGGAAAAAAAGAAAACTTACAGAAGAGATAAACATCATCAATAACACAATGCATAGAGACATATATTGAACATTATACACTGGTTATGAAAAATACCCCTTCTTCTCAAGTGTATATCAAACAGTCAAAAAATTGATAATTTATTAGGCAATAGTGAGCATATGAATGCATTCCAAAATGTGGAAATATTTTCAACATTTTCTGATCACAATGCTATCAGCTAGAGATTATTAACCTAATAGAAAGAACAGTCCATTAAACAAAACTTGTTTGAAAGAGAAACACAAAATTGTAAAAATTTAAATTTTAAATTAAAAACTAAAATTAAAATTAAAAAATTAATTTCCTAAAAACAATGGTAGTAAAAATACATGTATCATCATCTATGAGATACATTTAAAGCAGTGATGAGGTAAAACTACTAGCCCCACACACTTGTATTTTTAAAATTAAAGGATAAAAATAAATGAAATAATTTCCTAAACCAAAAGTGCCGAAACAAGAAAACATACCAAAAGAAAAATATGAGAGAAAATAGTAAAGAAGAAAGCAGAAATTAATGAAGTCAAAAAATTAAAATATTTATTAAGTGAATAAATCAAGATTCTATTTTTAATTAATATTATGTAAAACATTAGTTGACCAAGAAAGAAAAAGAAAGAAAATATAATCCTGCATCTTATATAATACAGAAATAATAGAGACATTTACACTAAGATTAGGAAAAACTCCCCTACTAATCAATATTATAATGAAAGTAATAAACAGTACAATTAAATCTATTAGAAGAAGAATAATTGGAAACTAAGTTAAACTATCTCTTTTTTCATATGCTATAATGATAAACTTGGAAAACAAATAAATGACAAAACTAACTCAAGAAATGTAAGAATATAGTAAAATAGAGTATAAAATTATCATACAGAAATCCATATCTGTCATATACAAAATTAATAACCAGTCAAAGGATGTAATGGCAGAGAACCCCATTTACACTAACAGTAACAAAGATAAAATATTTAGAAATAAAATTAACAAATGCTCAAAAACTCTATTAACGTCAGAAAAAAAACTAAACTCATGAAATATACAAAATTAAAATTGGACAAATGTAAATAATTCTATCTTGTTTTTAGATAGAATTATAAGCATCATAAAGATTTTAGTTCTGCTTAAGGTATAAATTTTACACAATCCAAATAAATATAGCAAGTATTTTCCGTGGAGATAAGTTTATATAAATAAAAGCATACATGCAAGAAAAGACAAGGAAACAATGAGGAAAAAAACCATGAAAGGATATAATCCTCTCAGGCAAAATACACTATACATTTTATGATTAAATTATTTAATACTATTGTATGAATAGATATACTTTAGAAAATAACAGAAAGCCTAGAAATAGACATAAACACACCTTTTAAAAAAACATATAAAAAGGTCTCTAAGAATAAAAAATTAAACCACCCTCGTAATTAAAGAAATGCAAATTATAACCCTGAGATATCATATGAGTATCAAATTGATGAATAATTAATAAATGACAACACTTTCTATTGACAAGTTTGTGGAGAACCACAAACTCATATATTGCTGCTGGCCATGAAAATTGATATGAGCTTTGTGAAAGGAAACTGAAAGTCCACACTTACATAAATAGATAAATAGGAGTAGGAAAGCTTTTCCTATAATAGAATTCCAACTAACTTAATTATATGCACACACATACATATATATACGGTTTACATGTATAAATATATACATATATATGTTTAGTATGTTTACTGTTTGTAGAAGAAAGGGAAGGGGAATGAGACAGAGATGAGAGAACACAAACCTGAGTTATATCAAATAGTTTTTAGGGTAACACAGATTATGAGAAAGGGATCACTCTAAGCACAATATTGCAAACAATTAAAAATCTTTTTTGAACTACTGATATGACAGTAAAAATGGGAGGGAAAACAAGGTTGAATATTTTCAAATTATTACTAAGTAAATTTGATAGTACTGATAAATATATAGAAGAGAAGGGAACAAAAAACCTTGTAAAAAAATTAGTGAGGGCTGGCACAGTGGCTCACGCCTATAATCCCAGTACTTTGAGAGGCTGAGGCAGGTAGATCACCAGGTCAAGAGATTGAGACCATCCTGGTCAACATGGTGAAACCCGCCTCTACTAAAAACACAAAAATTAGCTGGTGGCGCGCACCTGTAGTCCCAATTACTCGGGAGGCTGAAGAAGGAGAATTGCTTGAACCCAGGAGGCAGAGGTTGCGGTGAGCAGAGATCGCGCCATTGCACTCTAGCCTGGCTAACAAGAGCGAAACTCCGTCTCAAAAAAAAAAAAATTATTGAGACTAAGGTTTATTTTTTAACACTTTTCCAAACTTCTCTAATAGCTTGATTCAAGTTTCCAGAGACTTTTTGGAGGAATTTATGTCTAAGGAGAATTTATGTTGATGAAAAAGGGACTCAAAAAATTTAGAAAATTTACTATAGTGTCAATTTTTAAGGTAAATCTCTTCCACTACTTAATAAATGCTTTTTGAATCCAAACAGAGAGATTGAATAGCTTGATACAAGCTTAATACTATACTATTTAATAAATGCTTTAAATCCAGGTTTTACTATTCATATCAATAGTTAATTCTCTAAAGAAGCAAATAAAACACATTCCACTACTTATATGTAATTATTTTATTCAAAATTCTATGTCAATATCTGCCATATTTCTGAAGTAGAACAGAATTTATCTTTTAAATTTACATAAATATATGTTTTGATGTAGCTATAGGATTTAATCACTTACTTTTGTACTTGCGTAACTATAAAGAGAATTGCATACATCAATGGGTGGTTTTCATTCTAAAGTACAGTGATAACTTGGTTGCTATGCCCCATTAGTGAATTTATGTTTGAACACTGGTATGAACACTTAAAGTTATGGGAATATAAATGTAGCAGATAATTAAATGTGTACAGAATCTATTAATGTGTATAATTAAGGCAGAACATTATTGGAGTTTATAATATTCTACAATCATCCTGAAAGGCACTGCTTGTCACGTCATATTGCTTAATTATGGCCAATAGTTAAGATAACTAGAAGTTATCTGAATGGTGATTAAAACAATTAGTATATAGTTAGAAAGAGTTACAAAAGTTGTAATAAAATATTAGAAAATTTAAATGTGAACAGAAGAACTAGATTTCATCATGCAACATTTCTTTGGAGATTGATTAAATTTATTCTATTGCACTGTTCTCAATTAGCAAGAGATGGCAGTACTCCATTCCGCTTAGTAGTTGTTAGTGCATAATATTATAAAATACTTTTATGGACTTTAGAACTGCTAAATCTAAATAGAAACTTAAGAGAGGAAGCATCTCAATTAATTTATAAATAATGTCTCTTACTGGCTATGTAATATCTGTATGTTTCACTGTCATGTGCAAATTCATGATAATTCTCAAAAGGTTTTACCATCAGGATTAATTTTATATATATATATATATATATATATATATATATATATATATATACACACACACACACTTATATGTGCAAGCTATTATTATGACTATTACTATTATTACTAATTTATTCTTATGCTTTTCCTTTTACACATTTTACTAGACTTAGAATCCAGAAAACAACATTTTTTTGCCTGTCTGATTTAATGCATCAGAAATACATTTCTTCCTTTTACACGTGTGAATAATGGAATGTGAGACTTGAACAACCCTTGAAGTTGAGTCTACAAATGGTGTGTGAACTAAATGATTACTAAAATAATTCTTCTTCATTTGTGTCATGATCCATTTTATACAAAGAATGGGAGAGCTCACATATGACCACCATTTGTCTTCACAGAGACTCACTCCCACACTAACACATGATGGAGAGAATTCATCTTATTTTCAGAAACTCTCAGAGAAGGAGAGTCTGTGAATTCCAGCAATCTCTTCTCCTCTCTTCTGCATCATCAATATTTCTTTACTGCTGGTAATTTTGACAAGGGTGGTCTCCAAGGAATCGGGGGAATAAAACTATGATTAGAGTAGGTTCAAGAGAGAAGAGAAGAAAAAGTGAATTCAGCACGTATGAGTATATATGTTGAGAAGATTTGTTTGAAAGTGAAGAAGAGAGGCTGGGCACGGTTGGTACATGCCTGTAATCCTACCACTTTGGGAGCCCAAGGTGGGCAGATCACTGGAGGTCAGAAGTTCAAAGCCAGCCTGGCCAATAGGGTGAAACTCTGTCTATACTGAAAATACAAAAAAATTATCCGGGCATGGTGGAGGGGGCCTGTAACCCCAGCTACTCGGGAGGCTGAAGCAGGAGAATCACTTGAACTGGGGAGGCAGAGGTTGCAGTGAGCCGAGGTTGCACCACTGCATTCCAGCCCATGTAGCAAAGTTAGACTCCCCTCAAAAAAAAAAAAAAGAAAAAAACAGCAAAGAAGAGAAACAGTGAGATAGATCATGCACAGGATAAACAGAGAGGCTTTATTGGTTTTATAGCATGTTAATCTTCACAATAAGCCCTGAAGAGACAGAACAGGTTGTTAAGAATTCGTGTTCTCTTGGCATGGAAGGCTGATCTGGAAGTCTCTAAAGAGAAACTATTTATCAGATTTGTGCACCAGAATGAAAATGAAGAGGGATTTATAGGCCCAGCTCTTTCCCATCGTCCACTGGTCAAGGTAGGCCTTAAGAGTTGCTCACTCTCCTCGCATTTTGTGGTAGTGCCATCCATCCCTATTTTTAGTGGCTCAGGAAGACAGATTTCAGACTCTGAAATGTGAAGCTTGATGTAACACAGAGATGAAATGACAAGCTAGAAGTAGGAAATTCCTCAAAGGGAAAGGTCAAAGGCATCTCAAAAGTTGAAAACCTTTATGGCTTACATACTCCCTCACACCCAGAATGCCCAATTTCCTTTCTTGTATTATTTTTCTCCTTAAACATACTGATTTGTTGGTTGTGTGTTTGTTGGTTGTGTGTTTAACCCCTCCTAGAATGTAAGCCCCAAAAGCCAGGGATAGAGGTTGGGAGTATTACCTGTCTTTTTGTTAGTGGTGGTAGTGGTGCTAGTGTTGCTGCATTTTGTCTTGTTTACTGCTCCCGTTTCTATTGTATATTAGGTGCTCTATACTATTGGAAATTTTCTTAAAATTGTCCAGAGTGGAAGTAACATATCAAAGTATCTGATCATATGCAGATAAACTGTGCTACAGTCAAATCAAGAATACTAGGCAAACAAAGACAACTTCTTCATTTCAGATCTTCAAATTAACACCCACTTTCCAATTCTTATAATATTTCAGATTTTCACACCACAAGTTATGAGGGAAATCTCAAAGAACAGACAATATTCCTTTTTGGTTTGCATCTGAAAGATCTGAAAAAACATTTTATAATTTGAGGGTTAGAGAAGCAGTGGTGAATTTCACTTTGATAAACCTCTAAAAAATCAAATAAATGGTTATAATACATTTAACTGTGAAAAAACAATTCCTAGCTAAACAATACTTCAAAGGAAACTATTACTCTGGGTTTTGCCCAGGTAAATTGGTCAGAAATGAAAATTCATGTCTATTTATTGGCTGGACTCTGAATTTTAACAATTTATCACTGGTTTATTTGAGAGAGCCATGGTAAGAAATAGCTACCTATCTTGTTTTGAGGTTGCACATTACAGAGAAGATAATTTCATTTCATTTAATGATATACGGTATCAGGGACTATGGAAAGTCTTCCAAATTGATTATTTGCATAGGCCTTAGAATCCCATCTTGGAAACCAATGGGAAGATATATTTATTTTAATGAGAACATGCTTTCCTGTAGTGAATTTTTATAGAAAGGAAATGAAGATGTCATTGCTAACGGGGGTAAAAAAGACCTCTGGGGTCTCAGCTCATCCAGCTTTGGTGATTTGAGATGCCATTCACCACTAAATTAATGCAAATATAGCTTAATGAAATGTTTCTCATATTGTGATCATAAAATATCTCTGCAAAATATCACTCTGTGCCTGATAAATATGAGAGCCAAACCATAATACTCCACATATTGATTTTCAAAAGCTATGAATATTTTCCACATACTCTTTAAACATTCCTATGATCAACATGAGCCTCAAGGGTCGGTCTAATTATCAGATGAATTTGAATTGATTTAACATCATCTCTGTCAAATGGATAGCAACAAACTCAGTGATGATAATTTTGGTTACAGAGAGATCATATCACAGGATGCCAGATGAAAGCAATGTCAGAAACATAGAGTATGAGGCCCTCACTGAACTTAAGATTTTATTCCCATTCCTTTTGACCAGTTTCTGTGGGTATACGCAGGGCCATTGCTACTCAGTCTGTGTTTCACAGACCAATTACGTACTGACGTTTAGGGTATGCATTTAAAATCTTTCATAGCAGTTTGACATTGTTGCACCATGTAAGTGCATGCTATTTTTATAGCAATTAATTTTAGAGCATTTTATAAAAGTATTGGAATGCATTGGATTGCAGATCAAAATGTAATAATACATAATCAATGATAACTTGAGAAACACAGTCCTAGGGTTTATAACTGGAGAGTATTTGTTGAGTGTGAATGGGAGATTGTCTGTAGAGTGTGGCATAGGAAAGAGAAGAATTGAAAAATATCTAATTTCACCCCCAAAAAGTATTGTTTAGAGTGAGAAGCATAAAACTCTTATGATAGAGCCAAAATCACAGGCAATGGTAATGTTAATAAAACAGGCTCCAGTGATCATCGTGGAAATTTGAGTGATTTTGATTGAAAATATATTATCTTTGTGTGGATGTTTGCCTGTAAGAGAGTTGAAAGTAGTATTTATCAAGCTGAAGGATAAAGAGTGTTATCACAGATTTTAAGGATATAAAATATTCCCAGAATATAGAAACGATGTCACCTTCTCAGAGTGTAATGAGTGATATGAGCCAGCTGTTCAATTCACTAAACCATAAAAATTGAGTGGATTTGAAATTTCTGAAGAACTGACAGAGTATTTTAGGCATATGAAAAAATATTATAATGAAAAAAATTCTAATAAAACTAATTATAATCCCCATAGCAGGGATAATTTGCGTAGAGTATAAAAAGGAAACCTTGAATATCCAGGTGTACACAGAAGTCAGAGAAACTACTTGCCTGAAATTATATTATAACCTGGATTTTAAAAAAATAAATAAATAAAAATTATATAACAAGGTAAGTGGTAAAACAGAGGTATGTTAAAATGGAAAAAAGACTCCCTAAGAAATTATGGAAAAGTTTCCCCTAGAAGTTAGCATTTGATCTGGAAAATGAACTATAAAGATTTTGTATGGTGAGCAGAGACACCATCAAACTCAGTATCTTCTTATCTTTATAGTTCTATTCCTGGCATGTGGGAAGTTCCTCGAACTTGTGGATAAGTAACAAGAGTGTAGAGCAGGAGTGGTTCATGGGCTTGAATAAAGCTACAATAATAATAATGCAATGGTAAATTTTATGAATCAGCTTGCCTAAAACATTATTTCTAAGTGTGTCTGAGAGGGTTTTACCAGAATAGACTAGCATTTGAATTTATAGACTGAATAAAGATGATTCACTGTCACCAATGTAGGCATACATCATTCAACCTGTTCTTCTGGGCCTGAATAGGAAGAGAGCAAAATGAAGGGTGAATTCTCTTTCACTTCTTTAGCTGAGGCATCTATCTTTCCCTTCCCTCAAATACAGGAGCTACTGGTTAACAGGCCTTAGGCGTCAGGGACTTACACCAGCCAGGCCTCCACCTTTGGCAGACCTGTGGCCTCAGATTGGAAGTTACATCATCAGCTCCTCTGCTTCTCAGGCCTTCAAACTCAAACTGAATGATACATCTGGCTTTCCTGGTTCTCCAGCTTGCAGACAGGGCACATTATGGAAGTTTTTGGCCTCCATAATCATGTGAGCCAATTTTCATAATAAATCTCCTCTTACAGATCTCTATGTACCTTATACCAACAATTCTATTTCTTTGGAGAACTCTAAAACAAATAATTAAAAAGATAGGTAACATGTGCTGATAACTTATAATATTATAAGCCAAACACTGTTCTAAGCATGTTAAATATATCAATTCATTTAATCCTCCCATCTGTGAGTGACAGAAACTCAAAATTAACTGTGTGTTTTTTAAAAAGAGAAGACGATTTATCTCATATAAAAAAGCCAAATTAAAAAATCTTCTGTAATGGCAAGGTGGTAGAATGAAGAGGTGAGTCAGCTCTCCTACAGATCAGAGATGAAATCTTGAAAAATACACATTATTGAAGAAACAACCAGCCAGGCACAGTGGCTCACACCTATAATCCCAGCACTTTGGGAGGCCAAGGTGGGAGGATCACCTGAGATCAGGAGTTCGGGACCAGCCTGGCCAACATGGCGAAACCCCGTCTCTACTAAAAACACAAAAATTATCCAGGTGTCGTAGCATGTGCCTGTAATCCCAGCTACCCAGGATGCTGAGGCAGGAGAATCACTGGAATTCAGGAGGCAGAGGCTGCAATGAGCCAAGATCGCGCCACTGCACTCCAGCCTGGGTGACAGAGCAAGAATCATTCTCAAAAAAAAAAAAAAAAAAAAACTGTGAAAAGACATGGGAAGACAAAAACCAAAGCAGAGTTATTTCTGAAATATTTCAACTAGAAAAGCAAACAAGAACAAGGAGAACCCAGAAAAGATGTAAGTTGAAATTTGTGAATTTGATCACTGTATATCTGCTTTTTTTTTCCTTTTTAATTGACCACAATCTCCAACTTATCTACAACTTGGTCAGAATGAAGTTGAAGTCTGACAGGCTTAAGATATAGTAAGACAACACCAAAATTTGGCAAAGAAACAATAAATCAAGAGTGGATTTCCAATAATCAAGAAAGCCTCGGAAACGGTGAGACACTAAATATGAGCATAATCAGCGCTTCATTTTCACATCCACAGATGTCACATTTCAATTTGAAGAAAAAAACTGTGCAACAATGAAAAATAATATTAATGACTGTTAACACAGCATTTACATTGTATATGCTATAAAGAGACAATCTAGTGATCATTTAAAGTATACAGGAGGATATGTATAGGTTAAATGCAAATACTACATTATTTTATGTAAGGGACTTGAACATATGTGGATTTTTATATCCTCAGGGGTCCTGGAACCAAACCACATGGATATTGAAGAACCATTGTATATAATCTGTTCAAATCCTTGGCTGACCCTATTTTATGCAAGCCTATGGGAAATGCCAAGGAGCCAGGCTAAATTAAACAAAATAAATCAGCAGCTCAAACTGTAAGAATTGAGTAAAGATATTGGCTACCGTATACTCAGTGGGAGAGAGTTTGTAGTTTAAGTCTGTACAAATTAGTTGCTACCAGAATTAAAACAAGAACAGCAGCAGCAACAGCAAAAAACCCAAAAAACCCTAATACTACTCTAAAGAAGGCATCTTAGTAACAGTAATTCTTCCTGCCACATTCCATGTGTTTTATATTTTCTTTTCTGTTGAGAGTTCTTTTTCCTTCAGAAAAAAAATAGAAAATAATTCTAGAATTAAAAAAAAAGAAACTGAAAATGAGCACATGTAATACAATTTCTAAATATTTTACTGTTTCTCTATTTGAAAGCAAATAAAAACAGATTCATTTATTTTTAGAACTTGGGGAACTTTAAAAGAGTTTTTCATGTCCTGAAAGTTTTAAGCCTTGATTTGGGGAAGAAGAGAGGGATATATTCCTAGGGGAGAGGAGACTTGGAAAGCCTTTTCTTATAAGAAGGTGACTTTGAAGAGAAGTCACTACATACAGAGCATATTGTGAAAAGAAAACTAATGCCCTTACAATTCAGAGGAACCTAAAGGCTACCTTTGGTTATTTTGGAGGGATAACGTTACACAATTCTCAAGGATATTCCTTTACCTTATTCCTTATTCCATTAAAGGATATGATGCTCTCGTATCAAATCAGAGGGCCAATTTTAGGTTTTTCATGCTGTGATTTTAGCTATCAACATTAGTGAATGTGCTATTCAAAAGCTAAATGCGGGTTTGAATTTGGATAGTCAGCTAAGAATAGATAGAGACATAATTCCCATATGTGGCAAGTAATAAGCTTTTATAAAAAGTCTAGGACTTAGTAAGTTCAACAGCTGATGTAATCCCTTAAGAATTTGTATTAACGACAGTTAAGTCAAATGCAGATAATTCTATGGGTAGCAAGAACTCTTGTTTCAAATTTATAAATGGAACTATTTTTTTGTTTCTGTTTTTGCTCTTAGAATTCTCAAGACGTTCTGCACTTTGGTTGTCTCTGTGGGAGAATCGTGAATTTTCCAGGTAAAAAGAATACAATAGTCACTATTGAAGATACAAAAATATCATACATGAAGAGGATAAAAACTATGTAAACCAGAAAACTCATGTAATCATTCGATCACACAGCCATCTCTTTGAGAAGATAGGTTTTAACTGTCATCAAGAAGTGAGTGGCTACATGAAAGATTGCATTATTTATGTTAGCTCAAGTGGAGTTATTTCCACAGCAGAGTCTGAGTTCGAGTCTATTAACATTTGCGTTCATTTGATAGACCATGAAGTACATCTTTCAGATGAGGCAGCTTGCATTTTAGTGAGTACCCCTGGGAAGTGCCAGATAAACAATCAGCAAATAGGATTGTGTTTAGTAAATGCTAAGGAAATGACTAGGACAGTAGCATTTCAAATGGAAGAGCTATGAACAGTCAGTATAATAGATTTTTCAAATATCTAACAATGTATACATTCACAACACAATAATCAAATATTTGGGAGGGCGTTCATCCTCTAAACAGGTGCCTCTTTTGTCCAGAGAATTAACTCAAACTAACTCCACCTTGATGCTTTTTAACAGCCATATCGAAGTGCACAATAAGTGTAGTGAAAATAACGTGCATTTTGACAAATCTGAGTCTGAAACGTAGCTTTATTGTTTATTGGCTTTGTATATTGGATATTTTGTGTGTGTTTTTGGGCTTGAGTTTTCTTTCAATAATATTGGAATAATAATAAACACACAGCATGGTTTCAGGAAATATTATGTGAGGAGATTAACAGGAAAAGTTAAACATTTTACCTGACAGAGAAGTTTCCTAATGCTTACAGGTAATTAACCCTGTGTAAATTATCTAATGCAATGACTTTTTAAAAAGTGTACACCTTTTTTCTAAAGACACACTTCATAGAATTCCAAGACCATTGTACAAAACAAATCCATTCACCCATCTTTTCTGAGTGTCATTGACTATATCACAGTATAGAAGTATGTGTATAGCATTCTACTTTAAAATTGAGGAAACTGAGATCTATTAATGTTTCAATAATTATTCACTGTTGAATTAAACTTGCTTTAAAGCTCCCTCTATACCTAGTGAACTGCAACCAAACTTAGTATGAACAAATTGCAACCTAACTGAGAGTATATACTTGTACCACATAGCTAACTCTCAGCCAATTATAGCAGCCAAGCTTTAACCCATCACAGACTGCCAACTGATCAGACCTGTCGATATAAGGCAAAAACATCATCACACCATGTCCAAATAAGGAAAATGCTGAGCTGTAACCAATCACACTGTTTCTCTGTGGCACTTCCTTTTTCTGTCTACAAATACTGCCTGCCCATGTTGAGTGGAGCCCTCTGAACCTCTCCTGGTTCTGAGTGTTGTGCAATTCATAAATCATTCCTTGCTCAAATGAACTCTGTTAAATTTAAATTGTCTAAAGTTTTTATTTTAACAACTCAAACTCCCATAGGTGTTGTTTCTTTTTTTCAGGATGGAATCTCACTCCGTTGCCCAGGCTGTAATGTAGTGGCACAATGTCAGCTCACTGCAACCTCCACCTCCTGGGTGGCACAAGCAATTCTTCTGCCTCAACTTCTCAAGTAGCTGGGATTACAGGCACATGCCACCACACTCAGCTAATTTTTGTATTTTTAGTAGAAACAGGGTTTCACCATGTTGTCCAGGCTGGTCTTGAACACCTGACCTCGAGTGATCTGCCTGCTTCAGTCTCCCAAAGTGCTGGAATTACAGGCGTGAGCCACTGCACCTGGCCAAACTCCCATAGATATTAGAATCACTCATCCTCCAATTCAAGGTTATTTGTACTGATATATACTTTCCTATCTTATACTCAATTAAAGTATTCTCTTTTAATGAATGAGGCCAAAAATCAACATCTCTTGTAGAATAATCTCTATTTGCAAACCAAATGAGAAATTGCTTTTGTATAATTCTAGACACTTTAATAGAGTAAGGTGTACTATGACTTTCTTTATAGTTTGCAATATTTATTGCCATATGTATGCATGGATCTTGGAGTCAAATCTCAGTGTCATTTTTTGCCATCTATGGGACTTAGGGAATACATTTATCTTCTTGAGCAGTTTTATTTGTAAAATGGGTCAAATAATACATCTTGTTTAAAGTTGTTATGAGAATTGAAAGATATATTAGCTATATAACAGTCAGCCTAGTGCTTGGTGTAGAGTAGATATATACACTTTATTAGGCACTCAAAGCAGTCCTCGGATATTATTTATTTATTCTTGACACATTTGTAACAGGCAAATAGATAGCAAAGTAGCAATTCTTATATTTCTAAGAAAAAATTAACGTTGTTTTTCACCCACCCCCTGTAATATTCTGCATAATGTCATTGTCATCACTAAATGTAGGATGGACATTTTAACTCAGTACTCTATGCTTGTCACTTAGAATTCCTAAGCCAAAGTATCTATGTGGTTTTTGAAAGCTAAAGGACCTGTGTGGACCATGTGTTGATATAACATGTAATATTCTCTTAAATTGCATGCAAATTAAGGCGTAACAATGAGTAGAAATAATAACTAATATATAGCCTTAGCTGGCATAGTGCATACTATGTGCCATTTCCTGTTCTAAGTGCTTTACTCCTATGAAAATATATAAATAAATATTCAGTACCCCTACATAACCCAGTGAGGAAGATTCTATTAATGTTTATTTTTATTAATTATTAACGTGACAGTAATTTTACATACATGGAAACAGAGGCACAGATAATTTAATAACCTGACCGGGATTACATTGCTGGCAGTAGGCACAGTTAGGATTCAAACTCAAGATGTCTGACAACAGAAACTGCTGTCCTCCTAACCACTATATTAAGCTGCATTTTTTAATAATAAAGTATTTTGTAGCCATCACCCATAATGATATCAAGGTATGCATCTATGTAAATAAAAGTACTGAACACTGAAATTTTAAGAATGATTAAATCTTGCTTTATTAATTTTTTATTAATTATGTTTCTTTGTTACCAGAAGTTGTAATTATGTTTCCTGGTGTTTTCACTACTTTTATCATAGAGAAGAATGTTTTCTGAATTTTTCTTGCAAAAGAAAAAATATTTTCTAGAATGGAACATACCACGTAACATCTCATTCTTTCTTAGGAGCGTACCTGAGAAAATCTTTCAGCTCACAAGCCTCAGGGAGGAAGGAAACAGGTTCTAAAGGTCATTTAGCTGACTAAGAGATACACTCTATCAGGCACACAGACCTCTCAACTCAAACACTTTCCTCTTAAACACTCTGGAAATCATAGGAGGTTAGGATCTGGGGATGGGGGGAAAGATAATCTAGGTTGTTCATTTTGTTCTGGTAGTATTTCTTTAGAGTTTAGCTGAATACTTTCTCTGTTTTAGTTTCATTTCATTTTAGACACACTGATCATTTCTTTATTTTCTTTTCAAACAAACAAGCTATTTTTTTTTTCTACATTTCAGGGCCATTATATTAAGCGTTGCCTCAGCTGGGATGTGGTATTCCCAGATATTTGCATGATTCATTCTTTTTAATCATCCACGTCTCTGCCTAAGCATGGCTTCTTCTGAGATATCTACTCTAAACATCTGAGATGACTTTCTCTGAAAGGTATGTCAGCAGACTCACTCTTTATTACTGTCTAAAATTACATCTTATTAATTTTAATTTTCATATTTTCATTGGCTGGTTATATTTTCCAAAGATAAGTCTTAACAATATTTTCTATTTTACACTCTCTTCTGTACAGGCCACTCCCCATCAAGAAGCACAGTCTAGCTTTTCTCCTCTTGAATCGAGGCAGCTCCTGACTGCTTCAAGCAATGCTACGTGGCTTCTGAGGCTAGGTTATAAAAAGCCTGGCAACTTTTGCTTGATTCTTTTAGAAGGTTCACTGTAGGAACATTTTAATCTCAGAATCCAGCTTTAGTGTTGTGAGAAGCCCAGACCACATGGAGAGGCCATACATAGGGGATCTGCTCACCAGTCCCAGCTTAGCTCAGCCTGTGGGTCATTCCAGCCAACCCAAAGGATCGTCTAGTCCGGATGATTCCAGCCTACAGTTCTGGGATTTTCTCAGATAAGTCACCAGACACTGGGCACTTGAGATAAGCAATCCCGTCTGCCTATCCAAACTCCCACCCATAGAATCTGTAAGGGAAATAAGATGGTTGTTTTCACCACGACTTTTTGTAGCACTTGGCCATAAGACAATGGGTTACCTGAATATTGTCTTTCTAGCACATTGCAAGTCCCATGAAAGTAGAAGGTTTTATTTTTGCCAAAAATAATGTTTAATAAATTTTTAATTGAAACAATAACATATATGGAGAGTTGCTGGCTTGTATCAATTTCACTTGTAATATCTTATTATACTTATTACTTATTGTACTCTTTGTATCTATTTCTCTATTTCCTATCTTAAACCATATAAAAAAAACACTTAAAGCTAAATCTCATTGTATGTATACTACTAAATATTTCTTTACTTTTTTATATAGTAGGGATTTTTTTATGTCACATACAGTACAAATATTTAAAAATTACATTATGTTTGTCTTTTAAACTTACGGTGTTTATGACACACTTATTTTTGTTTTCAAGTTTATTAAATATTTTCTCTGTGGAAACTGCCTATTTAGCTATTATCTTATTTAATAGGCTATGGTTTTATGTTTTTTATTTATAGTCAAATCTTTAATTCAATGAATTAATTTGGTATACAGTTTGTTATAATGCTCTAATTAAATTATTTTCTCAGTGGTTAACTATGTGTATCAATAACATTTATTCAATAGTGCCTTCTTTTTTCCTAATCTGGAAATATTTTTCTAAAATTCCCAATTAGAAATTAGGTTTCTAAAATTTACCAAATACCTTGTATTAGTCAGGGTTCTCTAGAAGGACAAAACTAATAGGATATATTTGTGTGTGTTTCTGTGTGTGTGTGTGTGTGTGTGTGTGTATACCTATACATATACATCTATTCTAATATATATACTGAATATATATTTCCACTGCATGCTTGAAACCTGGGTCCTAACTGATTTTTTCCTAAAACATATATACATATATATGTGTATATATTCCCAAAACACATATACATACATATATATGTATATATATACACATACACATATAAAGGGGAATTTATTAAGTAGTATTAACTCACATGATCACAAGGTCCCACAATAGGCCGTCTGCAAGCTGAGGAGCAAGGAAGCAAATTGAAGTCTCAAAGCTGAAGTACTTGGAATCCGATTTTCCAGGGCAGGAAACATCCAGCACAGGTGAACGATGTCAGCTGGGAGGCTAAACCAGTCTAGCCTTTTCATGTATTTCTGCCTGCTTTATATTCTGGCCACACTGGTAGCTGATTAGATGGTGCCCATCCAGATTAAGATTGGGTCTGCCTTTCCCAGCCTACTGACTCGAATGTTAATCTCCTTTGGTAACACCCTCACAGACACACCCAGGACTAATAATTTATATCCTTCAATCCAATCCAGTTGACACTCAGTATTATCCATCACATACCTATATAAAGTTGGTTCTGCTTCTGGAATTTTTATTTCCTTAGTGTGCATTTGTATTCTTTTATCTCAGTTTATTTTTTATTTATATGCATTATAAAATAGTAATTTGTATTGAAAATAAGGACCCAAAATAAATAAAAAATCACAAAATTAAGTATTTTATACTCTTACAACTGCATTACTTAAGGGAAGAAGAAATGAAAATACAAAATCCTACTGAAGATATATGATCTTCAGTATATATACTGAATATATATTTCCACTGAACCCTCAAAACCTAAGCCCTAATTGATTTTTTCCAAAACACTTTTTACTATTGAAATTTGGGATGAAGAAAGGTCAATGCTATCAGTGAAGTCATGTAGATTTTGAGAAAGAAAGAGTAAATTTTTCAGTAAAGTGATACAATCATATTTAATACAAAACCGTGATTTTGAATATCATACATTAAAATTTACATTAAGATTTACCGAAATCACATTGATTTTGAGTTTGTGTTTTAAAATGTATTTGGAAGCAGTATATGATATTGGCTACACAATGAAATTATAAAGTCTATATTTGAACTCTGGATGTCATGGGAACCATAGAATTTCTATTTAAAAGTTACTAATGATAACTTTTGACATATGCCATTATTCTATCAATTACCTGGATAAATTTTTCAGAGACGTAACAAATTTATTACATGATTTTGCAGATAAAATATGCTATGTGAGACAGCACTGTATTTATCATCATTGTATAAGATACAAGAAAAAAATATAGACTTTGATCAGGTGTTTAAATATGCAGCATAGACAATTATGTTTCTCACTCTACGTTATTTTGGCATAGGATGGATTTTAACTGAGGATCATGTGGCAAGACCGTTAGCATGCCACCAAAATCCCTTCACAGCATTCACATATATTGGCTTTTTTTTTTTTTTTTTTTTGAAGGCAAAGGAGCACACATATCCTGTGGTTAAGGTTGCGCAGAAATGGACACTAATATGATTTGGTTGTGTTCCCACCCAAATCTTGAATTGTAGCTCCCATAATTCCCACATGTCATATGAGTGACCTGGTGGGAGGTAACTGAATCAGGGGGTTGTGTCTTTCTTGTGCTAGTCTCATGATAGTGAATAAGTCTTATGAGATTTGATGGTTTTCTAAACGACAGTTCATATGCTCATGCTCTCTTTCTTTCCTGCCACCATGTAAGATGTACCTTTATCCTCTTTTACCTTCCACCATGATTGTGAGGCTTCTCCAGCCATGTGGAACTGACAGTATATAAAGCCTATTTTTCTTTATAAATTACCCAATCTTTGGTATGTCCTTATTAGCAGCATGAGGCAAACTAATACAGATACTTAATGTCTTTGGAGTTCCTCCTAAAGTATGATTGGTAAGATTCAATAGATATTTGCTTTGGCTTCTTACATTTTAAAGGAAAAATTAAAAATTATAAAGTTGATTCTCAATGGTTATTCAGAAACTACCCAGTGGAACTGAACTTCGATGCATACACAAATAAAAACATATATATACACATCATATAAACTACTGGAAACTAAATTATAGACACATATATTAATATCAGTCAGAGAAAATAGATATACTATAAACATTGGAATAATGATAAGAGGGGCAAGAAAAGAAAACAAAGCCATAAGATAGTCAAACATTATCTTTAAAGAGTTAAAAGAAGAAAAAACTTGTCAAATCAGAATTCCATATTAGCTAACATATTCTTACAACTTAAGGCATATTCAAGTTACACAGAAGCTGAAAGAATATAACCTCAGAATACCTGTACTATAAGAAATAGTATTAGATGTTCTGAAAATGAGAGAAAATTATATGTATGAAATCTGATGGAATTATGTACATGTAGGAAGTAATGAAGAACACTAAAATAGATATAAACTTGGATAAATATAAAATTCAATGTGTGTATTTGTGTGAATTTGTATAGTTTTAAAAAATACATTCTTTAAAAGAAAATTAATAACAAATGTTGTAGAGTTTATAATGTACATATAAGTAAAACAAAAGTAAAAATATAACCAGAGAGCTAAAAACAAATAATAAAACAGGAGGTGGGAAGTCATCTATTGAATTGCACAGCTGTTATTTTAGTATATTGCATAAAAAGTAGTGTAATATTATTTTAAGATAAACTATGGTGATTAAAATTTTCATACTGTAATTTCTAGAACCACCACCAAAAATAACAAAACAACTTATAGCTAAAAAATTGAGGAAAGAGGAAGAAAGGAATAGTAAAAACAATGATTTAAATCCAAAGGTTACAGGCAATGAAGAATAAATATAAAAAAAGAAAATAATTGAATAATTCAGAAACAATTACTATGATGGTAGACTTAAGTTCAACTATATCAATAATTACATCAAGTATCAATAAAATAAACACATTGAAAATAAGGCAGAATTGCTCAATCTACACAAAAACACAGACCCAAGTATGTTTTATTCACAAGTAACCCACAGTAAATATAAAGATACAGACAGTGGAAACTATAGGGTAAAAACAATATAGCAAGACTATACCATGCACAAAAATACTAATTTTGTAATATTAACACTAACAAAGTAGAGTTCAAGAAAGATTGTATTAGTCTATTCTCATGCTGCTAATAATGACATACCCAAATCTGGGTAATTCTAAAGCAAAAAGATTTAATTGACTTACAGTTCCATATGGCTAAGGAGGCCTCACATCTTGGTGGAAGGGAAGAAGGAGCAAGTTACATTTCACATGGTAATAGGCAAAAGAGAGCTCATGCAGGGAACTCCCATTTATAAAACCATCAGATCTCATGAGATTTATTCACTCTCATGAGAACAGTATGGGGGAAACTGCCTCATAACTCAATTATCTCCACCTGGCCCCAACCTTGACATGTGGGGATTATTACAATTTAAGGTGGGATTTGGGTAGGGGCACAGCCAAATTATATCATAACATTCTTGGCCCCTCCCAAATCTCATGTCCTCACATTTCAAAGTTAACCATGCCTTCCCAACAACAGTCCTGATGGTATCACTCCCCCATTCCCCACCCCCACAGTTCCCAGCATGTGTTGTTCTCCTTCCTGTGCCCACATGTTCCCATCATTCAGCTCCCATTTATAAGTTAGAACATGCAGTGTTTGGTTTTCCATTCTTGTGTTAGTTTTCTGAGGACAGTGGCTTCCAGCTCCATTCATGTTTCCACAAAGGACCTGATCTCCTTCCTTTTTAAGGCTGCATAGTATTCCATACCACCCATTATTTTAAGCTGGTAATAACTTAACACTATTTTGCATAATCAATCAAACAAGCATAGAAAGAAAAGTAATGAAAACTCTATACCTCAACATTATCCTGCCACTTTTTAACTTTTGGTAGTTTCTATTTATATGTTACTGTACTATCTATGTCTTGAATAGGTTAAATAGTTAAGGTGCATGTTACCCTAGTACCTAAACACACAGACACAGACACACACACACACACACACACATACATATTTTAATTTTCTCTGAATCTCCAGTAATAATAATAATAATAATAGTAATGGGTGTTAAGATAGCATTTCATGGTAACCACAAATCCAAAATTATGCAATGAATACACTAAAAAATCTTAAATATTTAAAATGTTTGATTGGTTCATCTTTTAGTCTTTCTACTTAAAATAAGAATAGTTTATGCTTCACAGTTACAGTATTATAATATTGAGTCTTATTTTGTGTACTTACTATTACCAGTGAGTTTCGTACCTTTGGATGATTTCTTATTCCTTATTAACAACTATTTTCTGAATGAATATTCTAGTATTTCTTGTAGGACAGGTCTGATGTTGATGATCTCTCAGCCTTATATTTTTTTTTGTCTGGGAAAGTATTTCTTCTTCATGTTTGAAGGATATTTTCACAGGCTGTACTATTTTAGAGTAATTTTTTTCTATACTTTAAATATGTAATGCCACTCTCTCCTGGCCTGTAAGATTTCCACTGAACAGTCTGCTGTTAGTCATATTGGAGCTAAATTTCATGTTATTTGTTTATTTTCTCTTGCTGATTTTATAATCCTTTCTTTATCCTTGACCTTTGAAAGTTTGCTTATTAAACCTCACGCAGTAATCTTCCTTGGGTTAAATCTTCTCTTTGTTCTATAGCCTTCTTATACTTGGATATTGATATCTTTCTCGGAGTTTGGGAATTTCTGTGTTACTATCCCTTTGAAGAAACTTTCTACCCCCATCTCTTTCTCTATCTTCTCTTTAAGGCCATGAACTCTTGGATTTGCCCTTTTGGGGCTGTTTTCTAGATCCTGTAGGGGTGCTTCATTGTTTTTTATTCTTTTTGCTTTTGTTTTTTATTCTTTTTGCTGTGCGCTTTCAAATAGCCTATCTTCCTGCTCACTAATTCCTTCTTTTGCTTGATCAATTCTGCTATTAAAATCTCTACTACATCCTTCAATATATCAATTACTTTTCAAATCCAGAATTTATGCTGGATTCTTTTTAATAATTTCCATGTCTTTGTTGAATTTATCTGATCTAATTCTGAATTCCTTCTCTGTGTTATTTTGAGTTTCTTTGTGTTTCCTCAAAACAGCTATTTTTAATTCTGTCTGAAAGGTCACCAATCTCTGTCCAAGATTGGTCTCTGGTGCCTTCTTTGATGAGGTCATGTTTTCTTGGATGGTCTTGATGCTTGTAGATGTTCATCTGTGACCAGGCATTGAAGAGTTAGGTATTTATTGTAGTCTTTGCCATCTGGGCTTGTTTGTACCCCTCCTTCTTGGGAAGGCTTTTAATGTATTCAAAATATATATTTTTTTATGACCAAGTGAGATTTATTAGGGATGCAAGCATGGTTAAACATATGCAAATCAATCAATATGATACATCCTATCAACAAAATTAAGGATAAAAACCATAAAATCATTTCAATGGATGCTGGAAAAGCATTTGCTAACATTCAACATCTCTTCATGTTAAAACTCTCAAAAACTGGTTATAGAAGAAATATACCTCAACATAAAGCCTTATACAACAGACTGGCAGCTAATATACTGAATGGCGAAAAATTGAAAGTCTTTCCTGTACAATCTAGAAACTTGACAAAGATGTCCACTTTCACCACTGTTATTCAGCATTGTACTGGAAGTACTTGTCAGAGCAATGACATGAGAAAAAGAAATAAAGGGTATCCAAATTGGAAAGGAAGAAGTCAAATTATCCTTACTTGAAGATAATATGATATTTTTAAACTGTTTTTTTTTAAATTATATTTTAAGTTCTGGGGTACATGTGCAGATCATGTAGGATTGTTACATAGGTATGCACATGTCATGGTGGTTTGCTGCATCCATCCCTCTATCACCTACATTCGGCATTTCTCTTAATGTTATCCCTCCCCAATACCCCCACCTCCTGCTATCCCTCTCCTAGGCTTCCCACCCCCCAGCTGGCCCTGGTGTGTGATGTCCCCTCTCTGTATCTATGTGTTCTCATTGTTCAATACCCACTTATGAGTGAGAACATGTGGTGTTTGGTTTACTGGTCTTGTGTCAGTTTGCTGAGAATGATGTTCTCCAGCTTCATCCATGTTCCTGCAAAGGACAAGAACTCATCCTTTTTTATGGCTGTATAGTATTCCAAGGTGTATATGTGCCACATTTTCTTTATCCAGTCTATCATTGATGGACATTTGGGTTAGTTCCAAGTCTTTGCTATTGTAAACAGTGCCTCAATGAACATACATATGCATGTGTCTTTATAGTAGAACAATTTATAATCCTTTGGGTATATATCCATTTATCTCTGAAAAAAGGCAGCAGCCCATCAGGGACTTATAAATAAAGCCCCACCTTCCCAGGACAGAGCACCTGGAAAAAGGGGGGGTTGTGAGTTCCACTTCAGCAGACTTAAACATCCCTGCCCAGCAGCACTGAAGGAAGCAATGGAGCTCCCAGCACAGCACTCAAGCTCTGATAAGGGACAGACTGCCTCCTCAAGTGGCTCTCTGATCCCCGCATGTCCTAACAGATGCCTCATACAGGAGAGCTCTTGCTAACATCTGGCGGGTACCCTTCTGGGACAAAGCTACCATAGGAAGGAACAGGAAACAATCCTTGCTGTTCTGCAACTCCCATGGATGATTCCCAGGCAAGCAGGGTCTGGAGTGAACTTCCAGCAGTCCTACAGCAGAGGGGCCTGACTATTGGAAGGAAAATTAACAAACAGAAAGAAATGGCATTGACATCAACAGAAAGGATGTCCACTCAGAGACCTCATCCAAAATCACTAACTTCAAAGACCAAAGGTAGATAAATCCATGAAAATGGGAAGAAACCAGTGCAAAAAGGCTGAAATTGCCAAAAACCAGAATGCTTCTTCTCCTGCAAGGGATCACAACTCCTCGCCAGCAAGGGAACAAAACTGGATGAAAAATCAGTTTGATAAATTGACAGTAGAAGGCTTCAGGAGGTGGGTAATAACAAATTTCTCCAAGCTAAAGGATCATGTTCTAACCCAATGAAAAGAAACTAAGAACCTTGAAAAAAAGTTAGATGAAATGATACCTAGAATAACCAACTTAGAGAAGATCATAAATGGCTTGATGTAGCTGAAAAACATAGCACGAGAAGTTCATGAACCATACACAAGTTTTAATAGCTGAATTGATCAAGCAGAAGAAAAGATATCAGAGATTGAAGATCCACTCAAGGAAATAAGGTGAGAAGGCAAGATTAGAGAAAAAAGAGTGAAAAGAAATGAACAAAGCCTCCAAAAAATATGAGATTATGTGAAAAGACAATATCTTTGTTTGATTGTTGTACCAAATGTGACAGGGAGAATGAAACCAAGCTGGAAAACACTCTCCAGGATATCATCCAGGAGAACTTTCCCAACTTAGCAAGGCAGACCAACATTCAGATTCAGGAAATACAGAGAACACCACAAATATATTCCTCAAGAAGAGTAACTGCAAGACACATAATTGTCAGATTCACCAGGGTTGAAATGAAGGAAAAAATGCCAAGAGCAGCCAGTGAGAAAGGTCAGTTTACCCACAAAAGGAAACCCATCAGACTCACAGTGGATCTCTCAGTATAAACCCTACAAGCCAGAAGAGAGTGGGGGCCCATATTCAACATCCTTAAAGAAAAGAATTTTCAACCCAGAATTTCATATCCAGCTAAACTAAGCTTCATAAGTGAAGGAGAAACAAAATCCTTTATGGACAAACAATTGCTGAGAGATTTTGACACCACCCTACATGCCTTATAAGAGTTCCTAAAGGAAGCACTAAACATGGAAAGGAAAACAAGTACCAGCCACTGCAAAAACATACCAAATTGAATAAACCATTGACACTATGCAGAAACTGCATCAACTAATGGGCAAAACAACCAGCTAGCATTAAATTCACACATAACAATATTATCCTTTAATTTAAATGGGCTAAATGCCCCAATCAAAAGACAAAGACTGGCAAACTGGATACTCAAAACCCATCAGTGTGCTGTATTCAGGAGAACCATCTGATGTGCAAAGACACACATAGCCTCAAAATAAAGGGATGGAGGAAGATTTACGCAGCAAATGGAGAGAAAAAAAAAAAAGCAGAGATAGCAGTCCTAGTCTCTGATAAAACAGACTTTGAACCAAAAAAGATGAAAAGAGACAAAGAAGGGCACTACATAATGGTAAAGAGATCAGTGCAACAAGAAGAGCTAACTATCCTAAATACATATACACCCAATACAGGAGCTCCCAGATACATAAAGCAAGTTCTTAATGACTTACAAAGAGACTTATACTCCCACACAATAATACTGGGAGATAAACACTCCACTCTCAATATTAGACAGATGAATGAGACAGAAAATTAACAAGGATATCCAGGACTTGAACTCAGATCTGGACCAAGTGGACCTAATAGACATCTACAGGACTCTCCACCCCAAATCTGCAGGATATACATTCTTCTCAGCACCACATCATACATACTCTAAAATGACCACATAATTGGAAGTAAATCACTCCTCAGCAAATGCAAAAGAATGGAAATCATAACAAACAGTCTCTCAGACCACAGTGCAATCAAATTAGAACTCAGGATTAAGAAACTCACTCAAGACTGCAAAACTTCATGGAAACTGAACAACTGGCTCTTGAATGTTGACTGGATAAACGATGAAATGAAGGCAGAAATAAAGATGTTCTTCAAAACCAATAAGAATGAAGACACAACGTACCAGAATCTCTGGGACACAATTAAAGCAGTGTCTAGAGAGAAATTTATAGCACTAAATGCCCACATGAGAAGCAAGGAAAGATCTAAAATCGACACCCTATCATCCAAATTGAAAGAGCTAGAGGAGCAAGATGAAAAAACTCAAAAGCTAGCAGAAGACAAGAAATAACTAAGGTCAGACAAGAACTGAAGGAGACAGAGACACAAAAAACCCTTCAAAAAGTCAATAAATCCAGGAGCTGGTTTTTTGAAAAGATCAACGATATAGACTGCTAGCCAGATTAATAAAAAAGAATAGAGAAGAATCAAATAGATGCAATAAAAAATGGTAAAGAGGATATCA